>JAJIBD010024390.1:0-39865 GCA_021461705.1 Cryptotis parvus
AAAAAAGATTCAGAAATTACCGAAATAGACAATAAGAGATAATTTTCTGGAAATGTGAAGCCAGAAGAAATAATATACAGATTGCCAGTCCCAGAAGGACAAGAAGAAAACCCTGATGAAGAAGAAGAAACTGTCAAAGCCATAATTGTAGGAAGAAGTTCCGGAACTAAAGAATGCTTGCCTAAGATCCAGGAGGCCGTAGGATACCAGCTAAAAGGAAACATCTCAAGAGATGGCTCCAAGACACATCTTAATAGGAATGACAAAAACTATAGATAGAGATAGAATACTGAAAAAGCAGCAAGATCAAAGTAAGGAAATCACATACAAAGTGAACATCCCTATGATTTATGCTAGTACTCTCTGATGAAACACACGAGTCCGAAAACAATGGTGGGATATTGTGAAAAGTGTCAATGAATGGCAGGGCTCCTCACCAAGAATTCTTTACCCGCCAGACTCAAGCGTTCAGATATGAAGGGAAAGATACACAATCCTAATTAGATAAAGGCAAACAACTCAGGAAACTTCATGGATCAAAAAACCAACTTTAAAAGATAGAAGGAACCAAGGGTTTACTGTAATACTACCAAACCCAAAAGCAACAAGCAATAAAGAGAAGATGGCACAAAATCCGATGACACACTTCTCAATATCAATGGTCTGGGCCGTAACCACCAAGAGAGACACAGAGTGACAAAATGGATTTCAAAAATTGAACCCAAATGAGCCCTGCTGTGTACAAGAAACACATCTAGTCAATCAGAACAAACAGGCAGAATTAAAATCAAAGGCCAGCACTTTACTCCTCCATAAAAATAACTCCTCCAAAAAGGCTGGTGTGGCCAATGCATCAGAGCAACATATACTTCAGGCTGAAAAAGTGCTAAAGGGAAAAGCTGCAGTGGACTCTTTCAAGGGCCGCTGCATTTGGCTTAAAACATTAAAGTGTACATTACGTGGTGAGGTGCAGGGAGGGATTACTCAGCATTTTGACCCTCCCTGCTTTCTATAACAGTGGGAGTAAAGGCCCTGAGCTGCAGGGTATAAAACTAGCTGTGTTTTCACGTCTTCCTGGTGGGCTCTCTCTCTCTTGTGAGCACCACCTCCTTGGAAGTCTTGTCTCCCCTTTCACAAAAAGCCTTTACACGTGGTGGTGGCTCTATCTTGGCCTTACATGTGGCTGGGGTGGGGTTCTAGCCTGGAACCTCTAAGCACCCTGGGCTTTTCCTTTTGCTGATTTGTGGGGCGCCTGAACCTGTGATAAGTAAAAGCCTTTTAAAACTGCATCGGATTCCTGAGTTTTCATCCATTCCCTACGCCTTCGGTAGAAGCGTGAACCCTCGCTTCCTGGCACTGTCGGGGGTCTCCGGCAGAGCATCCCGACATTTGGACGCCCCTGGCGTAGCAACGAGGACATCAAGTCTGGCCTACCATTAACTTACGACAGAGATCATTGTCTACCAACCGTAGAGTAAAAATGATGGATATCTCTATGGTATAGATAATACGGTATCTTTTTATTGGCTCAGAAACCATACATAGCTCAGTCCATAAAGTTCCTTTCTGAGAATTACTCTGTCTTTTTCACAAATCATCGGTCTCAGCGTATTTTTAAATTTATTGTGTAAGGACAATGTTGAATAGAGAGGAGGGGAAGAAAGTGTAAAAAACCGAAATGTAATCTTATGGGACGAGTTTACTCAGCGATAAAGAAATAAGTGAGGATCATAAAACTACAGGTAGACTAGCCTGAAAGCGAGGACAGAATTATTAAAACAGAGCTTAAAAAATTTGAAAAGAAATTAGAAGAACAGGAAAAAGTAAAATTATTAAACAGAATCAAAATTTGAGGAAAAATTAGGAAAGAACAGGATTTAAAACAAAAGAAAAAAATTAGAAGAACAGGATTTAAAATTCAAAGAAAAATAAGAAGAACAGGAAAGTAAAATTATTAAACAGGATTTGAAATTTGAATAAAGTTTGAAGAGCAGAAGAAGGATATCAATAAAATCAAAGTACTATCTTAGAGGGAGAAATTGACAAAACAAGAGAGTTAGAATAGATGGACAGAAAGTAGCAGGTTTGGAAGTTACACATAAGATTGAAAGCAACAAAAGGAAGAAATATATAGGAAACTTGAAAACTTAAACCAAGAAATGGGCTGTAGTTACGTAGGGGAGATCCCTTGGATTTCACAACTTATCAATCAGGACCTAGCGTATACCCAATACTGAGGCGTTGAACCAACTAAAAGCCATTCACAACATTCCCCAAGGCTGTAGATTTGAAAAGGTGTATACATTCCTAGCGAAAAAAAAAAAAAAATCTAAAAAGCACCTCTAATGTGGCGGATAACTTAGAGAGGGAACAGAAAAACCTAGAGGAGGTAAATTCCCAAGCTGAAAAATTCCCCAGAGTTAATACTCCTCAAAGGGGAAGATGCCTCACTGGCAGATACTACAAGCTCTGATGAGGAAGAATGGGGAGGAACAGGTAGGTAAAGCCCTGTAAGCTCTACCAAAGCCTTGAAGTTCCTGGGTGGTTGTCAATCTACGTCACCAAAGAGCAAACGCAGCAATCTTTCTCAAGACCAATCTAAAGATAGAGTAAAAAACCGATCCTTGAAGACTTAAAAATTGAGGCTCAATAACCCCGCTTAGGAAGGTTTGCGACAGGTTTGGAATATCAAGTCCTTATTTTTTAAAATATTTAGCTGATTGGAGCCAAAATAATCAGGGTCCCCCGTGGGCGAGCCTGTATGAGGGATTCAAGCGTGCGAGCCCGGTTCGCCTGCACCCCATATGGTCCCCCCCCAAGCACCGCCGCCGAGTGATTCCTGCGTGAGCAGAGCAGGAGTAACTCCGCGAGCATCGCCGGTGTGTTAAAAAAAAAATAACATGGGGTGGGTATTGGTGAGATCTTTGAAATGGTAGCCCATACTTGTCGGAACCAATCACAGTGCGGGTAATGGCAAATGTGGTATACAGATTGAAGTTAATATTAATATTGACACTTTTTAAGAGAAAAAAAGAATTCTGAGCCATATTATAACCCTTGCCATGCTAAAAGGTGAAAAGAATGGCAAAAGAAAAAAAGAAGCCACATTACCGGAACCTATTTTAAAATTTGTTCCGAGACAGCATTAAAAGCTGGCAAAGTAGGTTCCGACCCAGAATTTCTAGGTAGCTATACCAAAATTTACCAGGGTCTTAATGAACCATACTTTGATTTTTTGAGTTGGGGAGATTAAGTGAAACAATCCAAAGACAGGTTCAAGACCCAACCATCAAGAAATTCAAACGAACCTTAGCATATGAGAATGCTAATCAAAATTGTCGAGCAATACTATATAATATTAAGGGATAAGGGGAAGACCCTCCTGGGATATCTAAAGGCTCAGAAATGCCGGTTTGCCTCCTCCCATGGACACACACACACAGAATGCTATAGAGGCTCATCCCATACAGCAGGAGGATCAGGAGAGGGATGAAAAAGTCAAACAGCTTCCAGGGGAAAAAAAATAAACTTCAAAGGGATAAACAATGATCGAGAAACTATGCTAATAATCGCAACTCCACCCTCGCGAAGGCCCCACCTCTGACCATGCCTAAGGTGCAGAAGGGAAAACATTGGGCCAGAGATGTCGGTCTTGAGGCGAAGTCAGCTCTCAGGCTTCATCTGGACAGATAACCTAAGCTTTAGCTTCGAAAGAAGGAAAACACCCAAGAGTTTTCCCCGCCCATCTTCTAAAACCATCAATATAGGGCAACATCCTAATAATCCCTTTATGGAAATGTTACATGGGGACTCTCCCAGGTCTCCACAAAGCTCCGCAGGCTCAAATAACATCTACGCCTCCCAAATGCGGGAAACTAGGTGGGGTAAGCCCTAGCCCAGCTGAATCCAGGGCACTCTCCTTCATTCCACCTGCCCAGTATCCTCCGAATCAGAATCCACAGAATTACAGTCAATAAATACACTCTGGCCTACCCCCATCAGGCAATGGCAGTCTCGACATTCTCTGCCCTAAGACTGTCACAATATACCCAAGTCAAGACCCCTACATGCTAAAAACAGGGATAAAGGGACCTGCTCCCCCAGGTAGTATGGGTTTAATTCAGGGAGCGATTGGCTGAAATTTAAGGGAATTAAGGTGCATTTCGGACTTCTGGATCCCTGAATCTCATGGAGAGATAATACTGTCAATATCTGTGCCAACTAAATGGACTTTTAAAAAAAGGGGAACCCACTTTAAACTATTATTATTTTTGAGGATCCGTCTAGTCAGAACACCCTACAACTGGTGGCTTAAACAGTATAACCCTTCTGCCAACTTCATTGTTGGTTATACAGCCACACAGAACCAAGCCCACCAGCCACCTGCTAACTATCTTGTTGGGTACACTACAGAATTTCGCAGGCCAAGGGCCGATTACACCAATCTAAATTTATAAAGGGAAATTCAAAGGCATGTTGGATACAGGGGCAGACATATCCATAATCTCCACAAGTATTGGCCCTCTAACTGGGCCCTAGAAAGTGTCCCATAGCCTGAGCGGGTAGGCAACATCTCTCCTCTCTTCTCCGACAGAGTGCGAGGTGGCTGCCGAGTATTGGCCCTGAAGGGAATGTAGCAATGGTCCAGCCTTATATAGCCCCTACGCCTTTACTTTATGGGGGTGAGACATGCTGGAGCAGTGGGGGCAGTAATCTACATACCTCGTCCAATTTCGCATCGGGCACCTGCTCCAGCTCTCCATAATAAGCCTAACACGGGAGTAACCCTTTTTAATTGGGGCCGCTGTGGTTAAGCACCCACCACCTATCCGTATTCAGTGGAAGTCTGACAAACCATATGGACACCACAGTGGCCCCCTCAATACCAAAAAGTTAGAGGCACTAACGAATCTAGTGGAAGAACAGCTGAAATTAGGGACATATTGAGGAAACGTTTTCAGAACGGAATTCTCCTGTTTTTGTAATACAGAAAAATCAGGCAAATGGCATTTGCTGATTGACTTAAGGAATGTAAATTCTACTATGGTCCCCATGGGAGCCCTGCAACCTGGGCTCCCTCTCCAGCAGCTATTCCTAAAGATTGGCCACTAATTATCATAGATTTAAAAGACTGCTTTTACAGCATACCTATCCACCCAGATGATCGGAAAAGGTTTGCATTTTCAGTCCCTTCCATTAATCATAAAGGTCCTTTACGTAGGTTTCAGTGGACAGTACGTTGCCCAATGAATTACTCACCTACAAATGTCAACACTTTGTTGATGAGGTCTTTACCCATTAGTGCTAAATTTTCTGGTGTGATAATTCCAGAGATCTCAGAATTTATATAATGATGTAATGACAGTTTTACCAGAGGCTGGCTTTACAAGTAGCCCCGAAAAAATCCAGATGCAGCCTCCATATGAATATTTGGCTATGCTTCTGACCGCACTAAAGCGCCCACAAAATTTCCATTAGTCAAAAGGTTTCAAAACCTTGAATGGTTTTCAAAACTGGGTGCGCCCTCCCTTGGTATTCCCTAACTTGTGAGCTCAGTAACCTGTTCCACACCCTTGAAGGTGATCCTGCTTTAAATAGCCCAAGGCAGCTACCTCCTAAAGCTCAGAAGGAATTAGACTTTTTCATGGATCAGCTTCAAAAATCTTTACCTCCTCCAGATTTAAATCCCGGAGAAAGTGTATGGTCTTCAACACTCCCGAGGCTCCAACTGCTGCTATAGCCCAATTATCTGGACCGTTAGAATGGGTCTACTTACATAACAAGCAGAATCGTACTGCTACACCTTACCTTGAGATGATAGCTAACCTTATAATTAAGGGAAGATCAAGAACCCCAAGTATTACCTGACATGATCCCCATGTAATTGTACTACCTGACCCTAAAAAGAAATTGAAGCTGTTTTACCACTCAGTGAAATCCTTCAGAGAGCTTTAGCAGATTTTTCAGGAGAAATATCTTATCAATACCCAGCTGGAAAAACCTGGGAATTTCTGAAATGGACACCTTTGTAATTTCCACCATTGTCCGCTTCCTCTCCCATTCCTGATGCCCAGTGTATTATATTGATGGCTCCCTCATCAGGAAAGGGGAAATCCGCCAGGAGTAATTCCTGAGTGCAGAGCCAGGAGTAACCCCTGAGCATTGCCAGGTGTGACCCCCAAAAGCAATAAAAATAAAAATAAATAAATAAATAAATAAATAAATAAATAAATAAAACAGCATGGTATTGGAATAAAAACAGACCTGCGGACCCATGGAATAGAACTGAGTATCCTGACACCCAACCTCAAACACATGATCAGTTTAATCTTTGATAAAGGGTGCAGAGTCCAAAAATGGAGTAAGGAAATCACCTCTTCAACAAGTGGTGTTGGGAAAACTGGAGCAGCGAACCTGTAAAAAAATGAATTTGGACCTGTGTCTAACACCACTGCACAAAAATCAGATCAAAATGGATTAAAGATCTCATTACTTGATCACTTTAATCCCATTAATCATCGATTTGCTCGATTTGCTCGAGCGGTCTCTAGCAAATATTTCCATTAGATCCCTGTCATGTGCCAATGTAGCCCAATGACATTGGTTGATTCAGGAATATGAAGAGCCTCAAACTGTTCAATATCATACTTGAATACATAAAGTGCATTGAAGAAAATATAGGAAAAATCCTCCATGACATTGACGCTAAAGGCATCTTCAAAGGTGAAACATCACTAACAAAGCAACTAGAAGAAAAGATAAACATATGGGACTACATGAAACTAAAAAATATTCTGAACCTCAAAAAGAAACAGTGACTAAGATACAAAGACAGTCCACAGAATGGGGAAAGAATATTCACCCATACCGATCTGATAAGCGGTTAATATCCAGGATATATCAGGCACTGGTAGAACTTTCCAAGAAAAAAACAAACAACCCCATCAAAAAATGGGAGAAAAATGAACAAGAAACTCTAAACAAGGAAGAAATTTGAATGGCCAAAAAACATGAAAAAATGCTCACCATCACTAATCATCAGAGAGTGCAAATCAAAACAACAATGAGATATCATTTCATACCACAGAGACTGGCACATATTCAAAGAGCAAGAACAACAAGTGCTTGGCATGGATGTCGGGAAAAGGGGACACTCATCCATTGTTGGTGGGAATGCCGGCTGGTACAGCCTTTTTGGAAAACAATATGGACATTCCTCCAAAGACTAGAAATTGAACTCCCATTTGACCCAGCCATACCACTCCTGGGAATCTACTCTGGGAAGCCAAAATACTCAAGCGGAAACACAATCCCTACTTTTATGTTCATAGCAGCATTATTCACAATAGCCAGAATCTGTGAAACAACCAGAGTGCCCGAAAATCGATGACTGGATAAAGAAGCTTTGGTACATCTTCCAAATGTTATCTATGGCAGCTGTTAGGAAAAATGAAGTTATAAAATTTGCCTATAAATGGATGGACATGGACAAGATTATCTTGAGTGAAATTAGCCAGGGCTGTGTGTGTATTAATATTTTTACCAAACATGAAGCATAAATGTTTCTGTGGTAGGTACAAGCATATGTAGGAACCACATATATATCCTCAGGTGGGACAATTTAGACATGACTACTTTTAATTATATCCTAGAGAATAGAATAAGATAAAGTATGAAATTCAAAATTGTAGAAAAGGTACAAGTACAGTGAGTAGGGCATTTGTCCGGCTTATAGTCAAGTACAATGAAGTAAGGCATTTGTCTGGCCTATAGTCAAGTAAAGTGAGTAGGGCATTTGTTTGGCCTATAGTCAACCTGGGTTTTATCCCCGGCATCTTATATGGTCCGGGGAGCCCACTTGCCCTGATCTCTGAGCCAGAGCCAGGAGTTAATCCTGAGAATTTGTTGTTCCAAAACAAAAATAAAATCGCACAAAAGGGAACCATGAAAATAAATGACTTCCTCAGAGTCAGGACTGCTCTTCTGATGACCTTGTCCACAGTCTCATGCAATTTCATAAAGCTTACGCCCCACCTTTTTGATCACTGTGATTTGCTACAAGAGAACAATTCTAAAAAGTGATAGCTGTATTTTTATTTGGTTGGCTTTGGGGTCACCCTGTAGAAGCTCAGGGTTATTCTTGGCTTTGTGCTCAGAAATTACCCTGGAAGTGCCGGGGAGACCATATGGAATTCTGAGGATTGAACTATGGTCACTCTACTGCAAGGCAAATGCCCAACCTGCTGTGCTATTGCTCTGGCCCCAAAAGCAGAATACTTACTCTGTAATTCTAGACTGTCTTTTTTGAGATGTAGCTTTTCTTTTAACATTATTCAATGCTTTGAAGGTTTATGCATATCACTTTTTTATATCTATGTGTTTAGGACATACTATAGGCACCACTAAAGTTTGGGTGTCACTTTTAACCCAGAAAAAGTCCTCCACATTTTTTTTCACTTATCTGCTGGTTTTTCTCTGTAATTTTTTTCTTTTGGATCACATCAGGTGATGCTCAGGGTACTCCTGGCTCTACACTCAGGAGTTACTCCTGGTGGTGCTCTGGACCATATGGAATGCTGGGGATTAAACCGTGCAAGGGTTGGCCATGTGCAAGGCAGACGCCCTACCTCTCTATACTATGGCTGTGACCCAACTTTTTTTTGCTTTTTGGGTCACACCCAGTGATGCTCAGGGAATTACTCCTGGCAATGCTTGGGGTCGATATAGGATGCCAGGGATTGAACCCTGGTTGGCTGCAAGCAAGGCAAAGCCCTACCATTGTACTATCAGTCTTACCCCAGGCCTCACATTTTTATTCTTAAAATTCTGCACTCTGAGGAAAAATGGAAGTCATGAAATTTGCCTATAAATGGATGGACATGTAAAGGATCATGTTGGAGTGAAATTAGTCAGAAGGAAAAAGACAGATATAGAATGACTGCATTTATTTGTACATTACATATATATATATATATATATATATATATAATATATTATGGTACAAAATCCAATGTTAGGCGAAACATGAATCAGGAGGTCTTATCAAAGTTGAAAATTATTGATAACATGCAGAGCCTCAGACCCAGCGGGAAAATTGGCACTCAGCTCTCCCCTAACTCAGCTGACCATGAGGCCCCAGGAGAACAGATGGGTTTTGGGTGTTGGCCCATCTCCTCTGGGAGTCCCAGAAGCAGCCGGATCAGACTCGCCCACCAAAATAGCTGCCATTTTCACTTTATCCGGACGCTGCAGCACATCAGAGCCTGCTCCAGGAGGGACGCTGACCTCAAGACCAGATTAACAGCAAAACGAGTTTGAGCCCAGGTAGGCAGCTCCAAGAAGCGGAATCACCAGGAATTCATCAGATAGAGCTGCGGCCACCCCTTCCCCTCTCCATCTTGTCTCAAAGCCCGGGCCCTGCCCAGGAGCTGTCCTGGGGGCGACCAGCCATAGCATGCAGAGCCTCAGAACAGCCAGGAGAACTGGCACCAGCTCTCCCCTAGCCTCAGCTGATCATGAGGTTCTCCAAGTCATGTGACTGCTTGCAGCCACACGGTCCATCAAACTAATGGAAGCAGTTATGTCTTGGAATGTACTGTATTCCATGATCTGTAGGAAAGGTAGGCAGAAGCTAGAGATAGAAAGAGAGAAAAGATGTACAGAACCCGCCATTTAGTTGGTGTCGGAAGAACAATCATTAATGTGAAAATAGGGAATGAACACTCCTGACAAATTTTTTGACCTTAGTATAAGAGCCAGGTTAAAAAAATAACCCAGAAGTTGAGCAAGAGAGGAATGGGTAACAAAGTCGTGATGATCACTTCTGGTTTGGTGAGTGAATGTCCTAGTGATAAAAAAAAATCAATGCAGGAGTGTTCCAAACCATCTAAATGTCAACAGTATTTGAATAATGATAGGGAACAGCAGGAGAAATTTGTTTTACTGAGATCATTGTTGTTGGGGCTGATTAAGGTGCTCAACACATATTTTGGGTCTGGAGGGTTCTATGTTCGCATTAAGTCCAACAGAAGATCCCTTCTGATGGATAAGAAGCACAGCAACCAGTTCTTGAAAATCTTCACTTTCATCGATTTGCTAGAGCAGGCGCCAGTGATATTTCCATTTGACCCTATCACGTGCCAGTGTATCTCAATGGCATCTGGTTGCTTCAGGAATACGAAGAGCCTCAAACTGCTCGTTCAGGGTCTTGATGAAGAAGTATGACCATCTTGTAGGTGGGCAGCCATGTGATCTTTGACATCCCATGGGATCCAGTTGGTAACGGCTCTAGTCCAGTGGTCATCTCCAAATTGCATTACATGTCCAGCCCATCTGATTTTCAATGCCTTGGCAAATGAGACAGCATCCCTGACTCACTTGAAAATCTAATTTTTTTTCTTTTTGGGTCACATCAGGCAATGCTGAAGGGTTACTCCTGGCTCTGCACTCAGAAATTACTCCTGCCTTCTCAGGGAACCATATGGGATGCTGGGGATCAAACTCGGCTTGGCCACGTGCAAGGCAAAAGCCCTACCTGCTGGACTATTGTTCCGTCCCACTTGCAAATGTTAACAATGGTGCTTTTTCACCGAGGAAAAATAGCAAGGTAACCAAAATTTCTGTTTTTCATTTTCCCCAATAGAGCCTCAGAAGAAGCCAGAGGAACCCCCACACCATGATGATAGCCATTATCAACAACCGGATTCCACAGCTTGTCAGAGCTCCACCCAAGAGAGAAGCCAGTCTCAAGACCATCTCATCAGAACCCCACCCCTAGAGAGAAGCCTATTTCAGACACAGATGGAGCTGCTACTGGCTCTCCCAGTTTCTGTGAAGCCACAGTACATCAGTTAATGCAAAAACGTTGAGTGCCACATGACAGAGCCTGACAAGCTACCTGTGTAGTATTTGATATGCCAAAACCAGTACCTCATTCCCATGACTTTAAGGAATGATTTGAGGCTCTTCATATTCCTGGAGCGAGCAGAGGATCTTGGGCTATACTAACACGAGAACAGGGACAAATGTAGATGTTACTTGTGCCCGCTCAAGCAAATTGATGAACAATGGGAAGACAAGTGATACAAGTAGAATGGTCACCATGAGTTAGCTAAAATTGCCACTACAGGATTTTGAAAAACAATAGGCCTTAGTTTCTGTTTCACAGAATCAAATAAGTTTAAACTTCCCAGTAGGGTCAGGTCCCAATGACCTAAGTAAGTAAATGCTAGCTAAATATCTAGCTAAATATATCCCCCCAAATGCGAGGTCACAATGGTTAGCCCCAGGCCACATAAGGGAAACTTATGGGTCACATTGTGCCTTGTGTGACAATGAGTATTACATAACCTCAAAGTAATAACAGATATGTAGCTAACAGTATATAAGCTAAGATTTTCTGTATGGCGCCCTGGACCCTTAGATGCTGCTGACGGTCATTTGAAACTTAGATCCTAGCTATAGCGAGCAATAAGACTTATTTGCTTTTGCATCGCAATTGGCTCATTGCTTGATTCATTAGGTTGAATCTCGAGTCTGGACTAACAGAAGTACATAAATTTTCAGTTTCTGTAGATGAATGTATTTATCTCTTTCTAAAGGTGGAGGCTCCTGGGAAACACACCCTGAGCATTTCTCAGGTTTTACTTCAAACCGCCTTCTCAACCACGAACTCCTCTCGGTTTTCTTTTGGTTTTTTTGGGGGAGGTCACACCCGGCAATGCTCAGGGGTTTCTCCTCGCTCTGCACTCAGGAATTACTCTGGGCGGTGCTCCGGGGACCATATGGGATAACGAGGATCGAACCTGGCTGGCACAGGCCTGCCACGTGCAAGGCAAACGCCCTACCCGCTGATCTATCGGTCCGGCCCCTCTTGGAGGTTTTCTAGCTCTGTCTGGGAACTAAGAGGCAGTTTCATGGTGAACAAAAGCTTGTTCCAGTTTTCAACCAGCTCTGGGTCCAAACGCTACAAAACAGCTGAGCCAGATTCAGTAAAAACAGCGGAGAGGCCAGATGGAGCGGGCGCGGAGGATTGTGGGAAATGTAGTCCGCGAGGAACGCGGTTCCTGTGGGCGCTGTAACCACTTCCGGATTCTTTCTGCACTGTCTGAAGAAGCCCCGCCTTTTCCACCGGAACTGCCTAATTTTTGTGTCCTTGCGGACTGTTCCTCGAGCTTGCTCCACGTGGCCGAGATTCCCTCAAGTTCTTTGTGACAATGAAGGAGGATCTGAGTCGCCGGACACCGGTTGGGAAGAAGCAGGAGGTGGGGTGAGGGGCCGGGAGCGCGTTGTGAGGCTGACGGGCGAACCGGGCTCTGGAAACCAGGAGTGGGGGAGCTGAGCCGGTGAGTGAGCGGGTGAAGGAGGGAGAAGTGGGGTCCCGGGAGGCAGTGAGTGCCGTGAGGGACGATCCCCTCCCTGCTCGGACTGTCGAAGTGTCGGGAACGTCGGCGACATGGAGCTCACGACGCGGGTCTGGGTCCCCCGCCTCACCCGGGTTTCCTGTGTATGACCTTGGTCGGGAAGGAGGGGATTGTATTTTGCAGGAAAGGGAGTCAGCCCTGACTCTGCCCACGTGTCCCAGGGTTTCTGCCGCTTCATGGCAAAGGAGAATTTCAGGGCGCGGAGAGGTAGTACAGCAGCTCGGGGCTTGCCTTTTGGACCCCGGACATCCCGACCGGCCCCGGAGCCTGCCAGGACCGATTTCTCAGAGCAGGGCTAGGAGTAATCCCTGAACTCAGTGTGCCCCCGCAAAAAAAAAAAAAAAAAAAAAAAAGAAAAAACAAAGAATTCCAGGCTTGGGGCTGCCGGTGTTTTTTCTTGCACGCCGTGTCCGGGTTCCATACCCGATCCTTGGTCTCCCATATGGTCCCCTGAGCACCGCCAGGAGTGATTCCTGAGGGCAAAGCCAGGAGTAACTATTCAGCATCGCCGGGCGTGGGTAAAAAAAAAAAAAAATTCCACGAGTAAAGGCATTAGTATTTGGTGTGTAAGAGAGGGAGGGTAACAATTTCCCAAGAGCCTGCGGACTTCTCCAAAGGGAGAGAGCGCCACCTGCTGTTGTAAAGCTTTATTTTGTCCGTTTTTACCCATCTCCTAGTCTTGGGTCTCTCTAAGATTAGTCTTTTGTTAGGGTGTTGTGAAGGCAAAGAACAATCATCTGTGGTGCCTTGCTTCCCTGTTGTTATGGGTTTTGTTCCTGGTAAGGTTTCTCCTCTCTCTATGGGGCTTCTGTCTTCTCTGGGCTGGTACTATCTTCATTCCCAGTCTGATCCGCACTTAGTTCCTGCTTTTGCTAAGTGAAAGTTACCTTTCTGCTCCTTGGCTGGTGATAGTGTCATTTCTTCAGATCATACCTTGGTTTTATTCCTAAGAAGCATTGTGGGCTTAGCCCCACTTAAACCTGCTTCTGCTGCGGAGGGCAGCTGTGAGCCTAACGCCTGAGCTCCCAGGATACAAGATTGGGGGAATGTAAAGTTTGGTAATGAGACCTAAGGGAAGGTGTGAGGTTGAAGGAGGAGCCTCAGGACTTCAGGATCTGGGTTTGGAGGAGCAGATAGAAGCCAGGGGAGAAATGAGTGTAGGAGTGACCATGAAGGCAAACCATGGGAAATGGGATCACATCCAGGAAGGGAACCAAACGGGGTTGAGGGGAGCTGAGTGCAGGTGTGCCTGTGCAGGTCGAATCAGGCTCTTGGGACACCAAGTGTGGGGAAACAGAAAAACCAGGTGTGAGGAGACGCAGTGGAGAGCAGCTTTGTTTCTAGTCTGAAGTGTTGTGGCAGTTTCCCATCGTGGCAGCACAATCCAGGTCTGGAATTGTGAAGCACTAAGCGAGGGAATG
This sequence comes from Cryptotis parvus, assembly GCA_021461705.1. Lineage (NCBI taxonomy): Eukaryota > Metazoa > Chordata > Mammalia > Eulipotyphla > Soricidae > Cryptotis > Cryptotis parvus. The sequence continues at coordinate 13,844 of JAJIBD010024390.1, forward strand.
TAGCCTTGAGTGCAGTTAGTGGTCTTTTCTGTTGGTCACTTAAAATGAATATCCGGGGGCCTAAGTGATAGTTCAGTGGGTAGGGCGTCTGCCTTGCACACAGCCGGCCCATCCTGGCCCAGGTTTTATCCCTGGCATCCCATATGGTCCCCTGAGCACCGCCAGGAGTAATTCCTGAGTGCAGAGCCAGGAGTAACTCCTGAGCACTGCCGGGTGTGACCCAAAAAAAGAGAAAAAGAACCAGAATATTCAGGGAGATGGTGAAATTTGTTTCACATGTATCACTTGTCTTCCTTTGTTCATGTATTTGCTCGAGCAGGCACCAGTGACATCTCCATACCTCCTGTTGCAAGCAAGTGTACCCAGGGGCATCTGCTTGCTCTAGGAACAGGAAAAGCCTCAAACCATTCCTTCAGGTCATGGGAATGAGGTCGATAATTGTTACTGGTATTTTTGGTATATCAAATAAAACACGGGTAGCTTGCAAGGCTCTGGCGGTATAGGTGGTATACTCTCAGTAGAAGGCTCTCATCTCGAGCATTTACTGATGAAACTCAATGGGGGAAAGATAAGGTTTTCTCTAGGGTGGAGCTCTGAGGAGCCAAAGGGTCTGGATGTTGAGAATGACCGACCTTATGGTGTGGAGGTTGCTCTGGCTCCCTGGGATGTTGGGTCACAACTAGAACCTGCCTAGTACTGTATACAGTGTATAAATGTGTAAGATCCTGGGAAGGACCTGATCCTAACATCTAGTACTATCTAAGACTGTTGCGTGGCCGTGGACAATCACCGGAGGTCAGCTCCAGGGTTGCTTCCACGTGGGGCCGAGCAGTACAGCTGTGGGTCTGGAGTGGTTGGGTCTGGATCTCTTCTGGGGTTGCCGACAGAGCTGTGGGTCTGGCGTGTCTCTTCCGGGGTAGCTGGCATGGAGGTGGAGGAAAGGGCGGGGGAGCCCATATCACTGCTCCAAGTCTGGCCAGCATGGCCCCCCCCTCCCCCACGGGTGTGAGCAAACCCTTGGAGCAATGTTGGACTCTGCCAGGGGCTGGCCGAGCCCCCTTACCACCCACCGGACGTCAGCTTCATGGGTTGCTTCCACGTGGGGCTGAGCAGTGCAGCTGTTTATTATTTGTTAATAAACAAATAAAAATTTGTTTATTTTTCGAAAGATGCTATAGAAGAGCAAATAAGTATTTAAAATTGTTCGGGTCTGGGTCCTCAGATACTCCTGTTGGTGGTGGGTGGGTACAGAGGCTGAAGGGAATTGGGTACTGTGGGATGTAAGGTGGAGCATTGGGGAGTCTTAGGGTGGGAAAGAGAAGGACTGTCTTGATTCTCAATGGTTGCTGTTTATCTCTTTTTTTTTTTCTTTTTGGGGTCACACCTGGTGACGCTCAGGGGTTACTTCCTGACTCTTTGCTTCAGGAATTACTCCTGGCAGTGCTAGGGGATTGGTCGCTGTTTAAAAAAGTGAGATATACCGAGTAAAAGCATGAATCCTGGGAACTGGAACTGAGAGTGTAGTGCCTGGACTGTCCGCTAATTAGGGACGGTCTTGGAGAGCTGCAGTGTGCATTTCTGTGATCTGAGTTCCTGAATCATTTCTTCCAATAACTGTCTTGTGTTCACTTAATAACCAGTACGACGAGTGCATTTGTACAGTGAGCATGTAAGTTACTACTGAGATGCCCAAAGGAACCCTTTTTTTTTCCCCCAAGGGAACCCTTTGGGAAGTGCATATGACCGCTTCTTAACTATGCTTGTTTGTGGTCTTTTTCTGTTTTCCAATTGTTATTTTATTCAGGCACCTTACAAAGTTTTTTTTTTTTTGGGGTTGCACCTGGCAACACTCAGGGGTTACTCCTGGATCTGCACTCAGGAATTACTTCCGGCGGTGCTCGGGGACCATATGGGATGCTGGGGATCGAACCCAGGTCGGCCAGAGTGCAAGGCAAATGCCCTACCCGCTGTACTATCACTCCGGCCCCTTACAAAGTTATTTACGTTTGATTTTTTGACATCACTGACCCTGCTAGCAGTGTCACTTCCCTCTACCAGTGTTCCCAGATTCTCTCTCCTACCCTTTTTTTAACTGCCAGCTGCCATCTTGACGGGCTTTTAAGTTTGGTTATTAACATATGGATCTTGTGATCTCAGTGTTGTTCACTCTGTTGTTTGGACCCCACCAGTAATGTCAACTTTTCTCTACCAGTGTTCCCAGATTCCCTCTCCTACCCCCTCTTTTACCCCCTGGTCCCATCTTGATGGGCTTTTAAGTTTGGTTATTAACATGCGTCTTGTGATCTCAGTGTTGTTCACTTTGTTGTTTGGATATTTAGCTCTGTCATCCCTTAGCACCACTGGTGGACGTGAATTCCTTTGACCTTTGTCCCCATTGCTTCTCATCTTTCTCTTTTCCCTTTTCCCTGCACGCTATACCCAGGAATATCAGGTCACAAAACCCAGCTAGTGTTAAGAGTACATGACTTCCACCACTACAGAGAACAAAGTATTTCTTGTGGTTATCATAAAAGAAACAGATGTTCCTTTACATCATTTGGGAGTATAGGTGCTGTTTATAGCTTGTTTCTTATACATAACAGAAGCAGGATATAATGAGAGAAAGGGCAAGGGTTAGCAGTTACTAATTGGGCAGGACATAAGCAGGCGGAAGTGCTCTGAAGCTAAGTGTCTAAAAGGATAACCAGTGGGAGGAGGTGTAACTGCAGAGATGCAGGTGTTAGCCCCAGCATGGCAAATTGTTGTCCAGTTCTGCTTGTAGAGACAGCATCATAAGAGGAATCTGTTCTGTGAGCTTCCCAGGCAGTGTCCATTTTCTGGTTCTGCCTTGGGAACAAAAGCAGCATCCATTAGACTCCATCTTTGGACAGCTTTATGCCAACATCTCCCCCTTTTTGTTTTGGCTGCAAATTGGCAAACATAACAAGCTGAGAAACCTTTTGGGCCATAGCCCATTTCTTATATTTATTGAACTTACAATATAAAATAGTTCACGAAGGATCTTTATGTATTGGGTTTGAATGCCCTGTTTGGCTAGGGCTTCTATGACTGCTTCAGTCTCCACAGAATCAAAGGCTTTCTTTTAAATCAATGAACGTGAGACAGAGCAGCATCTTGAATTCTCTTTAAACTTAAATGAGTTTGGTTACCATGTGGATATGGTCAGTTGTGCTGAATTCTTTCTGGAAGCCAGCTTGCTCGCATGGTTGTTCTTCATCTAATGTTCTGCCAATCCTGTTCAGGATGACTCGAATGAACAGTTTGTAGATGACGGATAACAGGCAGATGGAACGATAGTTGCCAATGTTTATGAATGTCTCACTTCTTGAACAGTAGAACTGTCCTGCTGGTTTTCCATTGGGAGGGCACGTTACATTCAGACAGGTAGTGTGTAAAGAGTCAAGCCAGTGTATTGATGAGAACTGACGGCTAATTCTTCAGGTGTTCAGGTTGATCTTGTCTGGGCCTGATGTTTTTCCTTTCTTTGCCGACGAACTGACATGTCGGATTTCAGAAGGGAGAACGTTGGGAATGACGTATCCATCCTGCGGAATTTGGTATGTGGGTAGGTGGACATGGCTATCCAAGAGATCTGAGTAGAAGTCATGGATAATCTCCATTTTCTTTCTGAAAGATCTGATAGATCCATCAGGTTGTCGAGGGCAGTGATTTTTGTCTTATAGTTGGCAAAGGACAGGCGGGCACTGTGAATGCTTTTCCTGGCTTCTGCTGCATCTTCCAGCACTTCTGCTCTTCTCTCCTTCAGGTCTTGCTTTATCGCTTTTCTGCACTTCTTTGCAAGCTTGGATGTTAGCATCTCTTCGCCTGAGGCTCGCGCCTTACCACATTGATGGATGAGCTCCATGGTTTTTGAAGACAGGTGTCCTTTTGTGTCTTCTCTCTCTCGGCATTCTTTGCGCAGTCATGGAGGTGTTGAACCAGTCAGTTATATTCTTCATCAATGTTGTCAATGATAGCATCTTCCCATGTTGCTGCAATGGTGCCAAAGAGTTCCCAGTTGGTGGTCGTTCTGGTGGTTCTCTTCTTAAACTTTGCAGCCTTTTCTCCTCATTGGGTGAAGTAGAATTTTGCACCGAAGGAGACGGTGGTCTGATCCTATTTGGAATTTTGGGAAGACTGTGACATCGGTCAGGCAAAACCTTCGATTGAAGATGATGTGGTCAATTTCATTGTGGAACTGTCCACCAGGAGATTCCCATGTCCAACGTTTCAACTCAGCCTTCTGGAACTGTGAGTTCCCATGAATGGTCTTGGTGGCTATGATGAACTCAGATAGCCTCTCAACCTGTTCGTTCCATTCTAGGCCATAGGTCCCAATGTGTAGTTCATAGGCCAATCTTCTCGGCCCTATCTTGGCGTTGAAATCACCAACTATGATTTTGTAGAAGGTGTGATCGTTTTTATAGAACTCCTCCAGTTCTATGTAGAATTTCTCAATTTCTTCTTCTTTGTATGTGGATGTTGGTGCGTAGACAACAAAGATAGAAATTGCTGGCAGTGGGCCACATCTCTTCAAGTGTAATCGTCTTATCCGGTTTGTTAGGCATTCAAATGAATCAATGTTCATGGCCATGTTCCTGTTGCCAAGGACACCGACGCCACCAATGCCTATTTCGTCACAAGTTCTGAGGAACAGTTCTTCTCCAGTGTCAAAAACGGCATGATGTGATTGACACCTCCTCATTTCAGTCAGACCGATGATGTCATACTTGATCATTTGTGCTTGCATTATCAGGTCCTCAATATATGCTTCCAATGCCAGCGCACGTGCATTGAAAGTACAGACAGTCATTTTAGACTTTCTTCGTTTTGGCAGTTTAGTATGGCCCTGAGATTTTATCAGGCCCTCATTGTTCATCCTTAGTGCTGTCGTATTAAGGACTCTTTCAGGTTCAGGTAGATAAACAATTTCATTACTGGTTTTGGCATTTTGAATACTCATCGGACAGCTTGTCAGTCTCTGCCGTGCAGGTGATACATTTATATATATATATATTTTTTTTCTTTTTTTTGAGAAAGTGTCTTCAAGTTAGAGAAAGAAATCTTCACCAGAGATTCCTAAGTTACCTTACAAAACAGCTATTAGAAGGGGCAGTGTTCTTCAGTTATGGTTTGACCACCAGGATCTCACCATTCTAAATGGAACTGATCATCAACGTCAAAAGAGGGGTTCAGCAGGGTGATACCATTTCACCAAAGCTCTTCAGCGCCACCCTTGAAAGCATCATGCGACAATTCGAATGGGAAGGAGTGGGAGTGAAGTAGACGGCCAGCAACTGCACCACCTACGATTCGCTGATGACATTGTTCTAATAACACCAAACAACAGCCAAGTGGCACAAATGCTGGCTGACTTTGACCGAGAATGTGGAAAGATAGGTGTACAGCTGAATCTTAACAAAACTATGTTCATGAGAAATGAACTAGTTCCAGAGGCCCCATTCACTCTCAATGGAACAAACATCTCTGAATGCAACAGCTATGTGTACCTAGGTCGAGAAGTCATCATGATGAACAACCTAAAACCTGAGTTGTGCAGGAGGAAAAGAGCGGCATGGACTGCCTTCAAAACCATCAAAACAGTATCCAGAAGAACAAAGAACCTCTGGCTCCGGGCACATCTCTTTGACTGCACCGTTCTCCCTGCATTAACATATGCCTTAGAGACCTGGGCCCTATGAAATCAGGATGAGAATACCATTCGGGTCTCCTAAAGAGAAATTGAAAGAACCATGCTTGGAATATCACGCCTTACTCAAGTAGAGAGAAGGAATCCGGAGTTCTGACCTCCGTCGCTATTCTAAAATCAAGGATGCTGTCTCGTCTGCCAGGACATCAAAAATCAGATGGGCTGGTCATATAATGCGATCTGGAGACGAGCATTTGACTACAGCCATTACCGACTGGATCCCACGGGACATCAAAAGATCGCGTGGCCGCCCACCTGCAAGATGGTCAGACTTTCTTATCAAGACCCTAAACAAACAGTTCAAGGCTCTTAATATCCCCAAAACAAACAGATGCCATGGTCTACACTGACACGTGATAGGGCAAATGGAAACATTACTGGCACCCGCTTGATCAAATTGATAAATAACGGGATATCAAGTGATCAAGTGACAATATAAAATAAGGCCTTATAAAATAAGACAACTATAACCAAGATGAGCACACCATACCTATGGCTCCTCCCATAAGTTCCTTTATGCTAGTAGTGGGTTTAAGAGACCCAGTATCATAGGCCAATTTGTGCCGAAAAGAAACAGCTCCATATGTCCTGTCATGTGCTATTGTAGCCGAAGGGCATCTGCTGGCTCCAGGAACATGAAGAGCCTCAAACCATTCCTTCAGGTCATGGGAATGAGGTCTATAATTGTTACTGGTTTTTGGCATATCAAATATGACACGGGTAGCTTGCCAGGCTCTGCCATGCAGGTGGTATACTCTCAAAAGTAGGCTCTCATCTCGTGCATTTACTGATGAACCACAGTTCAAAGGGAGAGATCAACTTTTTTCTTGGGTGGAGCTCTGATGAGCAGTGGTGTTCAGATGTTGAAAATGATTGAGACTGCAAGGATGGTTTAACATTCCAAGTCAATCTCCTGGCCTGCCATCCCGACAGAACCTTGCAAGAAGCTATAGGAACCCCCACACCATGAGGGCAGTCATTTTCAACAGGTTAAATCACAAAGATGACTTTTAAAAAATGCCATGAATTTTTTGCTTTGTAAATCTAAGATAACCATCTATTTGTCTGTCTGTCCGCTGTCTGTCTGTCTGTCTGTCTGTCTGTCTATCTATATATCTATCTGTGCTTTTGGGGTCACATCCAGCAATGCTCAGGGGTTACTTCTGGCTCTTTGCTCAGGAATTACTCCTGGCGGTACTCGGGTACCATATGGGATGCCAGGGATCCAATCCAGGTCAGCCGCGTGCAAGGCAAACACCCTACATGCTGTGCTATCGCTCCGGCCCCTAAGATTTTAGCTGTAATGTTTTCATGGGTTAATAAGTGGTGGGCCATTTATTTATTTATTTATTTACTTACTTTCTTTATTTTTAAATATTTTATGCCACCGTGTGATATACAATTACAAAGATGTTCATGTTTTGTTGGAGGACATGTTTAGCTAATCTGGGAGTTTTGTTGTTTTGCTCACTCCCAGCTTAATCTTATTTAAGCCAAGGTTCATTCTAATGAGATTTCTCTTCTATGTAAACACTGCTAGAGGGTGTGGCACTTACAGAAGTCACCTTGATTGAATAACTTCTGACTTATACATCTTCTAAGGCTTCTATGTTTTCTAGATTGGGCACAGCTCCTCTTTATACCCACTGCACCCAACGTGGGACAGTTAGAATTTACCAGGAGACTACCACCCTGGCTACGCTGAGACTAAAGGTAGACTATAGGAAGGATCATACTAGTTTGCTCTAAGCAGGTGAGTATGACCCTTTCAGTACATGAGAACAAGATACTCAGAATCACCCTGGTGCAGATAATAATAAGGACCTTGTGGGTACCATCTAGATTACATGAAGCTCATGAAGTTAAGATGTATTACTTTATATCAGCCCCCTCTCTCCAGTGTTTTACATAAGAGATAATCTCGGGATTAGTCCTTGGTGTAACCTTTGTTTATACCTACAATAGGGTGTGGCACTACACTCTGTTTAGCGTTCTTTGTTGGCATGACAACCTCCCGATTGGGTTACTTTGGTGTATATAAGGGGCTGACTTGAGGCCCCTTCACCCTTTGCCTTTTGGTTCCTCAGCCTTCAGCTTTTGGCTCCTGCGGCTTTTTGGCTTTTGGGCTTCTTCCCTGTGGGATCTCGCCTTGTGAGCGTTTATTCCCCTTGGAAGTTTTTACACGTGGTGGTCGCCATCTTGGCCTACACGTGGCTGGGGTTCTAGCCTGGAATCCTAAGCATCGGGGTTTTCCTTTTGCTGATTTGTATGCCTGAACCTGTGATAAGTAAAGCCTTTTTAAAACCGCATTGGATTCCTGAGTGTTCATCCATTCCTCGCCGGCTTCGGAGGTAGAAGGGAACTCGCTTCCCGGCACTGTCGGGGACCCCGGTGGAGCGCCCCGACAATTTTTGTGTTTCGGTCTTACAGTGTTCCAGCACCCATCCCTCCAGCAGTGCCCATTTCCCACCACCAATGTCCCTGATTTCCTCCCCCCTCTCCTAGTCTGCCTCTATGGCAGGATCTTTTTTTTTTTTTTTTTTTTTTTGCTTTTTGGGTCACACCTGGCAATGCTCAGGGGCTACTCCTGGCTCTGCACTCAGGAATTACTCCTGGCGGTGCTCGGGGGACCATATGGGATGCTGGGAATCGAACCCAGGCCGGCACAAGCCGGCCGCTTGCAAGGCAAATGCCCTACCCGCTGGGCTATCGCTCTGGCCCCTATGGCAGGATCTTTATCTCTTTTCTCTCTTTCTCTATCTCCTCTTACACGTTGTGGTTTGCAGTATCATGTGTATCTCTTTGCTTCAATTCAGTGCTCAGTTCTAGGCTGGTATTATCACTTTCGACAATTATTAGCACACTGTTACCTTCTCTGTCCTACCTAACCTCTGACTTCCACACATTTGTGGTAGACTCTACCTTTGACAAGACCTCCTGATCCATTTGGATATTGGTATCACACTATATATAACATTCTATATATACATATACATATACATATATGTATATATAGTTGTGTGTGTATATATATATATACATACATACATACACACACGTCACTTGTTTTCCCATTTGTTATCTATTTGCTTGAGTGGGCACAGTAACATCTCCATTCAGTGGGAATTAGGTCCATTATTTTTACTAATTTTGGCATATCGAGTACACCACAGGTAGCTTGCTAGGCTCTGCCATGGCTCTGGGTTCTTCCCAGAGGGCCCAGTCTTTTTCTATGTCATATCATTAACCATCTAGGGCCCAAGGGGAAGAGCCCTAGGTGTAAACAAGCCTGTCTCCTGTCTGCAACCTGCCAACACAACGGGGCACTACCATGCAAATAACTGCAGTCATTCTGTATTTGTCTTTCCTTCTGGCTAATTTCACTCAACGTGATCCTCTCCATTGAGGAAGGTTCCTTCAATTCCCATTTATGGAGGGTTTTTATCATGAACGGGTGTTGGAGCTTGTCACATGCTTTCTCTGCATCTATCGATATGATCATATGGTTTTTATTTTTTCTCTTATCTATCACTTCCCATTGTTTTTATTTTTTCTCTTATCTATCACTTCCCATTGATTTGCTTGAGCGGGCACCAATAACAGCTCCATATGTCCTGCCCTGTTCTATTGTAGCCCAAGGGCATCTGTTGCTCCAGGAACATGAAGAGCCTCAAACCATTCCTTCAGGTCATGGGAATGAGGTCTACAGGGCGTTTGCCTTAGCATCTGTGTTCATCAGGAAGATTGGTCTGTAGTTTTCTTTTTTTATATTGTCTCTGCTTTGGGTATCAGGGTGATATGTGCCTCATAGAAGCTATTTGGGAGTGTTTCTATTTCTTTTATTTCCTGGAAGAGCTTGAAAAGGATTGGCAGTAGGTCTTCCTTAAAGATTTGGAAAACTTCACCAGTGAATCCATCTGGACCTGGACTTTTGTGTTTGGGCAGACTTTTAATTGCCGTTTCAATTTCCTCCATGATGATAGGCTTATTCAGGTATTGCAGATCTCTTTGTTTCAGCCATGAGAGGTTATAGATCATCAGAGATTACTTTGAGAGCCTGTATGCCACGAAACATGAGAACCTGGAAGAAATGGATAAATTTCTGAAGTCCTATAACCTCTCATGACTTATTTGCATCTGTTCCATCTTCTTTCGGGGTATTTTAAGATGTTTTTTCCTGTTGTGATTCATGAAGGATCTTGGGCCTTTTGGTTGGACACCAGAAGTGCTCCTAATCTGTGGAAATAAAGGCAGAACTTCACCCCCATCTTTTGAATTTTTTTTTTTTTTGGGTCACACCTGGTGATGCTCAGGGGTTACTCCTGGCTCTGCTCTCAGGAATTACTTCTGGCAGTACTCAGGCGGCCGTATGGGATGCCAGGGATCGAGCCCAGGTCGACCACATGCAAGGCAAACGCTCTCCCCGCTGTACTGTCGCTCCGGCTATTGCTCCCGTCTTTCGACCCAGCCTAGCCATTCACCAGATAGATGCTAGGTCTTTATATGAAATTTTTTTGAGTCGAAGGGCCAGAGTGATAGTCCAGTGGGTAGGGTGTTTGCATTGCATGTGGCCGACTCGGGTTTGATCCCCGGCATTCCATATGGCACACTGAGCAGCACCAGGAGTGATTCCTCAGTGTAGAGCCAGGGAGTAACCCTCGAGCATTGCCAGGTATGACCCAAAAAAGAAAAAAAAAATTATTGTTGAGCCTCTTTTGTGATTTTTTTTTTTCTTTTTTGGGTCACACCCGGCGATGCTCAGGGGTTACTCCTGGCTCTGCACTCAGGAATTACTCCTGGCGGTGCTCAGGGGACCATATGGGATGCCAGGGATCGAACCCAGGCCGGCATAGGCCGGCCACGGCAAGGCAAACGCCCTACCCGCTGGGCTATTGATCCGGCCCCCTCTTTTGTGATTTTATTGATTACTGTAATTGTGGTTTTGGGGACTTCCAGTGTTTCTCAGCTGTAGTTTCATTATCTGAAGTATTTAAAAAATTAATATTATTATTTTGACTTTTTGGGTCACAGGGGTTGCTCAGGGGTTGCCAATGCTCGGAGTACCATTTGGGGTGCTGGGAATCAAACCTGGGTTGGCCGCATGCAAGGCAAGCACCCTGGCCCCAGCAGTATTTAAGAAATTTGAAGTAAACAGCACTCTTGTAGTTTGTTGCCTAGGGTTGTCCACATATACTCCCCCTTTTTGTTTTAAAAACATTCTTTAAGGGTATGATTTGCTTGCTCCATAGTTGCCTGACCAGTGCTATTATTGGGCATACCTGTGATATGGGTGATAGAATAAGCTGCATAAAAAGCATTGTCTGTTTTGATAGTTTGAGGAATACCCATTACAGAAAATACCCATTACAGTGATACCCATTACAGCAGACGAGTTACTACCGTATTAGCTCTTTCTGATGGGGCGGCTATAACCCATTGAAAATGAGAATAATTACCTATAGAGTGATGCTCATATTTGGTTTTACTAAAAGAAGGTACAACAGTAAGATCCATTTGCAAGATGTGATTTACTGTCGACCCTCTAGGGTTGGTCCCAAGAGGCAGATGCAGTGTATTGATTGCCTGGTAAGTAGGAAACTTCTTATGGCTTTTGCTTGAGACCAAGGAAGTACAAATTTATATCTTAACACCCAAGCACTTTGGTGATGCAGGCCATGTGAAGCCTCTGCAGTAAGCACGAAGGCCACAGTCTATCTGTTCGGTTATTACCACATGGCAAAGGACCCGGCAAGTTGGTGTGAGCTCTTATATGAACTCTATATAAAGGATGGGAATGGGTGGGAAGCAGCTGTTCTAAAGTTGTAAACAATGTTAAAAGGTTCAGACACTCCCAAGGGTATGTTGTACAATCCAATCTGTGTATTGTGATTCAGTAACTATGTTAAGAGGAGCAGAATAATTTTGCAATAAGGAAATCATAGCGAATAACTCATTCTTTTGCACCGACTGATAAAGAGTTTGTAATACCACATCATGAGTCATATCAGTATAAGCTGCTTTTCCATCCTTGGAAGCCTCAGTAAAGAAGGTTGCAGTGACATCAATCGGTTCTAAACGAACCATGTCTGGCCACATCCAATTATTTAATTGTAAAAACTGAAATAACTTTATTTTTTGAAAGGTATTATGTATTAAGCCCAAGTAACTGGCACAAGCTACTTGTCGATCTTCATCTTTCCCACAGGACTTGTACCTTTTTTTTTTTTTTTATCATATTTAACAATAATTTCTCTAGGATCAAAGCCAGAAAGCTGAAGACCTGTACTAAAACTGTAGTGGTCGAAAAATGCTAGTATGCAGAATTATCAAAGAGAATTGTTTAGACTTTACAATGCGATTTAATTGGACTGAATTCACCCTTTGCTAAATGAACTGAAGCATCAGGGATGCTTGGGGGTGAGTTGACGAGGGCTTTAGCATCACCCTCAAGTGTAGCAAAGAGAGATGCCAAAGCACATAAGTGGGAATGCCCAGGGAGGGGCGTAGCCAATGAATATTACCTAGTAACTGTTGAAAGTCATTTAAAGTTTTCAAGTTATCTTTTCTGATTTGCACCTTTTGTGGAATTACAGCAGTATCATTAATCATTTGACCTCAGAATTCCCAAGGCACTGAGTGCTGAATCTTTTCCTTGGCTGTTTTTAAGCCCCAATTTTGTAATTCAGTGACAGTAAGAGAATAAACATTTTGCAGATTAATTTCAGGAGGAGCAGCAAGAGAATATCATCCATGTAGTGGATGATTTTTGTATCTGGATATTTTTTATGCATAATTACCAAGGGTTGATTGACAAAATATTGACACATAGTAGGGCTGTACATCATGCCTTAAGGCAAAACTCTCCAATGATATCTTCTATTGGCTGTCTCAGTATTTGTTTTTGGTTAGTAAACGCAAGTTTTTCTCTATCCTGCTCAACTAGGGGCACAGTATAAAAGTAATCTTTTAAACCATGATAATACTCCAGGTTTTTGGTATCATAGCAAGATTAGGAAGGCCAGGCTGCAGGGGGCCTGTGGATCCCATACATTTATTGGCCTGGCGTAAATCTGTAAACATTCTCCATTTACCTGATGTCTTTTTTTATTACCCAAACTGGAGGATTCCAAGGGCTAGAACTTGGACACTGTGACTGAAATTGAGCTGTGCTCCCACTGATTCTTGCAAGCAGTTAACTTTTCAGTGGTCAAGGGCCACTGCTCAACCCATACCGGCTCGGTGTTGATGCAGGTGAGGCAGAAGCAGTGGTGGCTAGTCTCTGTGTTCCATCGCAATTCCGGTTCTTCGATATTTTTAACAATGAAAATATTGAGTAATAAAGATGCTCTGTCTCAGAATGAGAAAGTAGAAAAGTTTATTGGAAAGTAGAGGAGAGGACTGAGTTAAAGTGAAGGGGTGTTGTGTAGGCTCTTTTAAAGACCTTTTGCATTATTATCAACCAAGTATTACAGAGAATGCCAGAATCTTCAGGGTGGTCTGGCTGGTTTGGGTCTTTCCTGCTATCTGCCTCAGGTATTGATTATTATCTTAGTCTTGTGACTCCTAGTTCCAGACAGAACTAGGAGTGGTCCTGGGGGAAACCAGCAGTGTTAAAGATAGGGCCTTGAGACCGGAGCGATAGTCCAGAGGGTAGGGCGTTTGCCTTGCATGCGGCCGGCCCATGCCAGCCTGGGTTCGATCCCCGGCATCCCATATGGTCGCCCGCACACTGCCAGGAGTAATTCCTGAGTGCAGAGCCAGGAGTAACCCCTGAGCGCCGCCGGGTGTGACCCAAAAAAGCAAAAAAAAAAAAAAAAAGATAAGGCCTTAGAATGAGGTGTGGTAGGTCAATGGGGACAAATGGAGCTGTTGGCTAGGAGAAACTGTGGGCTTCTCTCTGGTTGGCAAGGGGAAACTGGAGGCTTCCTCTTTCATTCCCCCCCCTCAGAGATGAAACCCTGACTGCAGAGAAGAAATGAGACGAGTCAGTCTGGCTACTTCCTGCTGGTTTGGGGCAGAGACAGGGGCCCAGTACAGTCAAGGTATCTTGAGGGAGCTGTCCAGTGGGCCATGATACCACGCCTCCATCCCCTGCATCTGCGGTTCCATGTTGACCATCATCTGTAGTTTTATGGCTTCCAATCTGGAAGAGACAAACCTGACCAGAAGATTAAATAAGCAGGGCCCAAAGATTAATAACAGTAAAATTACAACAGCGGGTCCCAATAGTGACAAGAACCAAGTAGACATCACAATAGGCTAGCAGACCCAGAACACAAGATAGCAGGAATTACGTTTTTAAGGTACTTTCCTCTTAAATAATAGTCGATTTTCAACTGGCTCAAGGTGTACTGGTGGTCTGGGCTTACTGTTTCCTCAACTCTGAAAGTTTTATTGTCAGGTACCACTTCTTTACTCGGGTGTGGTGTACCCAGGAATCCATACTGGCTGCTTTGATGGCTGTTGGGGTAGACAAGAGGACAGTGTAGGGCCCCTCCCATGTCGGGGGAGAGTGAGGTCCCAGTTGAGGGAAGGGTTTTGATTAAGACCATGTCACCACGGTTAAAGAATGGTGGCCCTGATGACCTGGGGAGCCCTTCTGACAAACTTTTTAGAGCCTGCTGGAACTTAGCCAAATTGATCACACCTTGGGTCACTTCCTGGGTGGCTCAAGCCATCAGAAAATCATTAGTAAGGAATAGTCTCCCATTTAACTTCTCATGGGAACTCAGTCCTAACCGCCCAGGAGTATTTCCTATTCTAAGTAGGGCAATGGGCAGCAGGGTGACTCATGGCATTGGGTCTCCTGAGAGAGCTTCCTGAGGTGCCTTTTAGTAAATCATTAGCCTTTACAACATGGCCAGAGGACTGAGGCCTCCATGAGTAGTGGAGATGGAACTGGATTCCTAAGGCCTGGGAAATACCCTGTGTCACTGCAGATTTAAATCCTGACCTGTTATCTGACTGCAGTCTCTGGAGCAAGCCAAACCTAGGTATTATTTATTATTTTTATTTTATTATTCCCCAAATATTATTACACCGTTTTAGACATACAATTGAAAGATGCTCATGCAGAGTCTTGGTTCTACAGTGTTCCAACATGCACCCTCCACCCAAACCCATCTCCCATCACCAATGTCCCCACCTCCCTCCCCCTCCTGCACCTCAACTATTTGGCGGGTTCTGTATGTCATTTCTTTCCTCTTTATATCTCCTTCCCAACAAACTTTCCTGCTGTTCGTGGAATGCAGTGCATTAAAAGACATTACTGTTTCACTATTTTAGTGGACCGCACGGCTGCAAGCGGCGCGCGACCTGTGCTTGAACTGGTTTTTGCTCTTTTCATCTGGTTGTGAGGCAGTTTCCCAGCATCCGGACAGCAAAAATGGTGGCTAGTGTGATGGGCGGAGTCTCATCCGGCTGCTTCCGGGACCCCCCAGAGGCGACGGGCCCACTCCCAAAACCCATCTGCCCTCCTCCTCGGGGCTCCATGGTCAGCTGGGCCCGGCGCGAGCCGAGTTCCAGCCTCCCCAGCCGCTTGTGAGGCTCTGGATGCTGGCCGCGGGCAGCTCCTGGGCGGGGCCACCAGGCTCGACAAAATGGAGGGGGGGGAAAGGGGCTAACCCGCCTCCATCTGACGACTTCCCAGTGATTCCCGCCTCTGGGAGCCGCCTAACTGGACTCGGAACTGGTTTTGTTCTGTTCATCTGGTGCGTGAGGCAGTTTCCCAGCGTCCGGACAGCGAAAATGGTGGCTAGTGTGATAGGTGAGTCCCATCCGGCTGCTTCCGGGACCCCCCCAGAGGCGACGGGCCCACTCCCCAAAACTCATCTGCCCTCCTCAGGGCTCCATGGTCAGCTGGGCCCGGGCGAGCCGAGTTCCAGCCTCCCCAGCCGCTTGTGAGGCTCTGGATGCTGGCCTGCGGGCAGCTCCTGGGCAGGGCCACCAGGCTCGACAAAATGGAGGGGGAAAGGGCGAACAACCCGCCTCCATCTGACGACTTCCCAGTGATTCCCGCTTCTGGGAGCCGCCTACCTGGGCTCGAACTGGGTTTGCTCTGTTCATCTGGTCGTGAGGCAGTTTCCCAGCGTCCGGACAGCGAAAATGGTGGCTAGTGTGATGGGCGAGTCTCATCCGGCTGCTTCCAGGACCCCCCAGAGGCAACGGGCCCACTCCCAAAACTCATCTGCCCTCCTCGGGGCTCCATGGTCAGCTGGGCCTGGCGGCGAGCCGGTTCCAGCCTCCCCAGCCGCTTGTGAGGCTCTGGATGCTAGCCCGCTGGGCAGCTCCTGGGCGGGGCCACCAGGCACCACAAAAATCTTATTTCATGAATGAGTATTCTGATCTCTTCCCCAGCCTTCTCAGTTCTACAGAGAAAACCTTCTACCCAGCCTGTAAATGTGTCCTGCCAGACTAGCAGATGTTGCAATCCTTGGGACTTAGGCATACGGTAAAAACCTAACTGCCAGTCACGCCAGGTCAGCTGCCCTTGTGCTGCATCCCATGGAGAGCTGCTCTGTGAGCCACAGGATTATTGTACTGGCATATTTCTTTCTTTTTTATTTTTTTGTACTGGTATATTTCACAGGAGCAAGTAACGTGCTTTATTGTCTTGAGCAGACCTGGCCCTGCAAACAGCTTTACAGCTCTCTTATGAGTTTTGTCAGCCCCCAGTTGGAAGGTTTGGTGCAGCCACATGTTGGCTTCTGAAACCCATAACAGCCCGTCCTTGTTCTGTAACCATCCTGACGGAAGTGCTTCAAAGCCTTGCGCCCACGCAAGACGGACCACCTCCTCAGAGTACTGGGGTCTAGACCCAGGAAGGGGCCATCCCTAATTAGAGGAGCCAGGTCCGAATACTCTTGGGCAGCCCACGTGGCCTCAGAATCTGCCTGCCGATTTCCCTCAGCGATGGAGTCATTTCCCTTCTGGTGACCTCTGCAGTGAATTACAGCCACCTTTGAAGGGAGATAAACTGCCTGCAATAATTGATCAATCTCCCTGTGATATTTGATGGGGAGACATTAGCAGTAAGAAATTGTCTCTCCTTCCAAACTGTGGCATGTGCATGAAGCACCGGGAAGGCATATTTGGAGTCTGTATATATGTTAACTCTGTCCCTTTCCGAGCTCCAAAGCTCGGGTGAGGGCAACAAGCTCATCCAGTTGAGCACTGGTCCCTGAGGGCAGTGCCCGTGCTTCTAAAGTAAGACCTTGATCATTCACTACTGCATAACCAGCCCTTCGGATACCCTTCTTCATGAAGGAGCTGCCATCAGTAAACAAAGTTAAATCGCAGCAGGGGAGGGGGATGTGTCAAGATCCTCCCGGCCGCATAAGTTTGCGAAATAATCTCACAATCATGCTCTCAGCTGCCTGTTTGGTCTGGAAGGAGGGTGGCAGGGTTGAGACTGGCATACTTGCGGATAACCACTGCAGGTCCCTCTAGGAGCAGTGCCTGTCTGACAGCCATAGTCCACTCTTAGCTCTGAGAATTAAGTAGCCCAGACATGTTGTGAGTTGAATGGACTGTTAGATCTCTTCCCCAGAGTTAAACACCTTCTGGTACTAGGAGAGCAGGAGTAGCCAGGGCCCTGAGACAGGTTGACCAACCTTTAGCCGCTACATCTAGCTTTTTGCTGAGATAGTCCACTGGCTGTTGGGCGGGACCTAGGGGCTGAGTGACAACTCCAAGTGCATTTTCTCCCCTCTAGTCCCTTGCAGTAAGGGGGATAAGTCACCTTAGAGTAATCCCCTTCAAGAACCCTTTCATACAGCACAGCTAGGGTAGCAGGGTCCAATAGACAACTTTTTACAAAGATCGGGGCATTTGCACAACTCCCAAAATAACTTAATATAGGGAATTTCTGACCGTTTCCCCATATGTCAACAAAACAGGTCTAGCTGACAAAGAGTAGCATAATTGATACTTCCTTCCTCCAGTCGTTTTTCACCACCATCCAAAGGATACCCGGGCCATGCCTTTGTGCAGAAAAATACCAGCCTGTCCTTCTTGAGAGTTTCAGGATTGAACGCTTGCCAGTTTTTATGATAGCACTCTAAAGGAGTGACTCTGGAGGTGGCAGTCCCCATCTGTAGAAAAAAGGAGATTCCTGAGCATCCCCAGGGTCCCTATTCACTACCTGATGAGGTGAAGAGGCGTCCCCCCTTCAGCTTATAGGTTCAAACCTTGCAGCATGGGTTCGAACTGGCCTTGTTGGACTTAGCTGTCCCTTAGTGATGAGGCCTGCCCCCTCCATAAATGCCCTGTGTCACAACAAGGCCAAACCAGCATCAGGAAGCCAGGCAAAAACGTGCTTCCTGCAGAGATCCTAGTCACTTGAGGAGAACCACTACACTTGGCTGTAGGTGTCAAGCCCTGCTGAGGGCTTGAAATAGCCCACCCTGGATGAACCAAGGAGCTCTGAGTGCCAGAAACATCAGCCCCGGATCCTGAATATGTAAGTGGGCACCAGCCTCCAAATGAATGGGGCAGTATGTAGATACTTAGAGGTTTCAGCCATTCCCTGCTGCCTAGTGTTCTGAAGAAAGGTTTGTGAACTCTCTTGGGGAGGAGATGGAGATGGATTAGATCTTTCCCAGGGAAGCAAGCTTTCTCAGGGTCAGTCCCTTCCCAGGGTCAGTCCCTTCTCAGGGTCAGTCCCACAGAGAAGGGATGTCGGACAGACTTTTCATCCACCTTAAGAACAGCCATGCGGGGCTAGTCACATTCTAACTGGTGGGTGGATGCCCGTTTTTCAGGTAGGACTATAGGACTAGGTGTCCGAAGACAAAGAGACAGGTAACAGATCTGGAATCTGGCCACACTTACTACTCTTCTGCTGTGGGTGTGATCCCGGACTAGCCCCCCAAATGATGCAGATGAGACAGAAGCAGCGGCGGCTGGTCTCTGTGTTTGATCGCAATCCAAGGTTCTTCAATATTTTCCAAGAATGAAAATATTGAATAATAAAGATGCTCAGACTCAGAATTAGAAAGTAGAAAAGTTTATTAGAAAGTAGAGGAGAAAGGAAAGGAACTCCCCTTGCGGGGAGGAACTTAGTATAGGACTAAGTTAGAGTAAGTGATTTTGTGTAGGCTCTTTTAAAGGCCTCCTGCATTGTTATCAACCAAGTATTACAGAGAATGCCAGAATCTTCAGGGGGTCTGGCTAGTTTGGGTCTTTCCTGCAATCTGCCTCAGGTATTGATTATTATCTTAGTCTTGTGACTCCTAGTTCCAGACAGAATTGTATGGTCCTGGGGAAACCAGCAATGTTAAAGATAGGGCCTTAGGATGAGGTGGGGTAGGTCAATGGGGAGAAATGGAACTTCTGGCAAGGATAAACTATGGACTTCTCTCTGGTTGGCAAGGGAAACTGAGGCTTCCTCTTTCAGTGTTTTTCCATTTCATGGGTAAAGCTGTTTTAGGAGCAGTGGCCCGCATTGAAAATGCAATTGTTTATGAATATTTTTGCATTTTATCATGACAGTGTCCAATTTTTTCTAACAGATCTCTGCCCCATAATGGGATAACTGTGGGCAAAATATAGGGCTGAACATTAGCCTCATCTCCATCCAGGTCAGTGCAACTGAGAGACTTATTAGCACTTTGAATAACAGTCATGACACCCAAACCTGAAAAAGCTGCATGAAGCACACAGTATTTTTCCATCCAGAAGACCAGCGGTGCAAGACAATTATAGTAGTATCGGCCCCTGAATCAAGTAAACCTTCAATTTTAGTACCATCTTCAAAAGTAAACACCATAGTGGGAAATTGTGTCCCAGAAACATCAACATTAGTGCTGCCAAAACCACCTTCCCTAGTGATTCCAGTATTAGGAATTGGCATTTTTTGTAACAAAGGAAGCTGAGTGATCATTTCACCTTTCAAAATGTGTATTTCAGCCATCACGGAAACAATGAGCATGATTTCATTTTCAGAATCACTATCATTAAGTCCCACTTGCTCATCCACTCTTCTCACTGTCATACTACTGCAGCCAGTTATTAATCCAAATGATTGAGGAGGCAAAGGACCAAAAGATATTGGTCAGTATTTGGTAAATATTGTTAAGCGTTAAAAACAAATCCGGAATAACTGGAATATCCAAAGCGGCACTGCCCTTAGTGCCCCCCCTGCAAAGTCTGATAGGCCAGTGTATCATCTAATGTTTCTGGTTTTAAAATATGAATCAAAGCAGGGATGCCATGGGGTAAGGGGTAGGGAGCAGACAGACCATGGGGCAAGCTTTTCAATTCAAGGCCTTTATTCTCTCAGCTTTGCTCCCCTCGCCCGTCTGAAAAGGGCACGGGTGGCAACGTTGCTGAGACAAATATAATGTTATTTTCTATTATTTTTATGAAAGCATCTGTTGGGCACCTGTGTTGTTGTTGACAGGGCCCCGGTTCTGGCCCCTCTGTTCGTTTCCCCTCTTCTCCACAGAAGTAGAGGGGAGCAGTGAGCCAGCTGTTTTTTTGAATGGCAGTCTCTGGTCTGTCTGCCTTTGCCACATCCCTTACAAGGCTTGGAAGGCTGAGAGCAATTTCGCCATCTCCTCTTTTTAAAACAATTTTGTTTCTTTTTTTTTTTTTTTTTTTTTTTTGGGTCACACCCAGCGATGCTCAAGCGTTACTCCTGGCTCTGCACTCAGGAACCACTCCTGGCGGTGCTTGGGGACCATATGGGATGCCGGGATCGAACCCGGGCCGGCATGGGCCGACAGCGTTCAAGGCAAACGCCCTACCCGCTGGGCCATCACTCTGGCCCAAAAAACAATTTTGTTTCAAATGCCCCTTTTTGACCACATCCACAGCACTTCCTCTCATTGGTATTTTTGGAACACAGCTGCTATGACTTGAACCTTATGCATGGTGTAACCCACATCCTGACAAGCACAATTGAAATCAATAGAATCTTTTACAATGGATATTGAGGCTTGAATGGCTTTTTGACAGAGGAAGTGGTTTCCACCTCTAGGGTAGATATTAGCATATCACACAAAGCTACCTACAGCAGGGACAGATTTTTCTAAAGTATCTTGTAATTGAGCAATAAAATTAACATACAATTCAGTGTCTTATTGTAAAACCTTAGTAATAGGAACCATTTGTTTGCCCAGGAATTCCAAGTTAGCCCAGGAATTCCATGCCTTAAGGCACATAACAGTTGTAGTTTCTAATATATTTGCAGTGAGGGTAACTTGATCAGTAGCTCCTATCCACTTCTTGTGCCCATAATATGGGCCAATGTTGTATCAACTTGTCTTCCCGTTGCTCATCGATTTGCTTAAGCGGGCACCAGTAACATCTCCATACGTCCTGTCCCATGCTAATGTAGCCCAAGGGCAACTGCTCACTCCAGGAACATGAAGAGCCTCAAACCATTCCTTCAGTCATGGGAATGAGGTCTATAATTGTTACTGGTTTTGGCATATCAAATATGACACAGGTAGCTTGCCAGGCTCTGCCATGCAGGTGAGATACTCTTGTAGTAGCCTCTCATCTCCTGCATTTATTTTTTTTAATTTTTATTTATTTATTTATTTATTTTGATTTTTGGGTCACACCCAGCAATGCTCAGGGGTTTCTCCTGGCTCTGCACTCAGGAATAACTCCTGGCGGTGCTCGGGGACCATATGGGATGCCGGGGATCGAACCCGGGCCGGCACAGGCCAGCCGCGTGCAAGGCAAACACCCTACCTGCTGGGCTATCACTCCGGCCCTCCCATCTCCTGCATTTATTGATGAACCAGAGAGAGATCAGCTTTCTCTTGGGTGGAGCCCTGACTAGCTGTGGTGTTCGGATGTTGAAAATGGCAGCCCTTATGGTGTGGGCGGACACCATGAGGCTGCCAAAACAAAAAGGACTAAAATAACTGTCCTCTGGCTTTTTGCGAGGTTCCTAGTTTTTTTTTTTCCTTAGCCACCTTCTCAGCTTCCTCCCTTGCGCCACCATGACTTAAACTGAAGAAATTGCGCTTTTTCCAAAACTGTCTTTGCAATCATTTGCCAGTCACAGGTTAGTAAAACATTTTGTCACTTGTGTTCCCGTTGTTCATCAGTTTGCTCCAGCAGGCACCAGTAACATCTCCATTAATTGGGAATGAGGTTCATTATTGTTACTGTTTTTGACATATCGAATATAGTAGCTTGCCAGATCTGCCGTGGCCCTGGGTTCATCCCATGGGCCCAGTCTTTTTCTATGCTAGACCAGTCCATCATCCAGGGGCCCACAGGGCAGAGCCCTGGGGGGTGTAGACAAGCCTGCCTCCTGTCTGCCACCTGTCAATGCAGCCAGGCACTTCGCCACACCTGCAACACCTCGAGGGGCAGAAAAATATTTGCTTCAGCCAAATTTTCAAGCACTGCCGAAAGATAGGTGGAAGTAGGGCCATACATTGAAACGACTTGTTTAAGGAAGATCGGAAACTTAAAAAAGAAATGCCTCATAGTCGCCTTCATATTTATTGCTCCTTATATAAAGATTACAGGCGACAGGAAATGCCATAGCCTGTAGCTCTGGCTTATAAACAAAAGAATCAGGAGTATTTATTAATGTGCTGAGCTCGTGATTTAATTTATATTGATGAGCTGCTGCTACTTCTCATTTTGATATGGAAGAATCTGAGCAGACTGAACTCTGCTCAGATTCAGGTTCAGGAAGGGGTTGTTAAGGCCCTGTAGGGAGGGAAACTCAGACCTCTGCCACAGCTTATGCGACTTTTTTTGTATTTTCAAACCGCTGATCTAATTTTTTTATGAATTTCACGAAATTCCCTCCAGATAGCTGTGATGCGTGAGGGCACCTCTAGTTCCTTATGAGAATCAAAACTACCATCTTGTGAGGCTGCCTGTTAGTTTTGGTTTTACAAATTACAAAGGCAGGCAAAAGATGACACAGGCTCACGTTCTTCCTGGCTTTGAGCTCAGAAACTATTCCTGGCTAATGCTGTGGGATTCTGAGGATATAACCAGGGTTGTCCACATGCAAGGCAAACTCCCTACCTACTGTGCTATTGCTGTGGCCTGAAGAGCTGTATTTTTTTTTTTTTTTTGGGTCACATCCGGCAATGCTGAGGGGTTTCTCCTGGCTCTGCACTCAGGAATTACTCCCAGCGTTGCTCGGGGGGGCCCTATGGGATGCCGGGATCGAACCTGGGCTGGCATGGGCCGGCCGCATGCAAGGCAAACGCCCTACCCGCTGGGCCAACGAAGAGCTGTATTTTTCTGTGTACCTCTATTGCTTGTCTTTTTTGAGATTGGCTTTTCCCTTAACAATTTACAATGATGTAAAAGTTTCTTCATGTAGCTTTTTATTTATCTATGTTTTTAGAATATACTGTAGGCACCCCTAAAGTTCAGGTGTCACCTTGACCCAGAACTACTCTACATAATTTTTTCACTAATCTACCCATTTTTCTGTCATATTCATAACTTCAGTCCTTAATACAGCAGCACTACGGGGACGAAAAGAGTGCCTGAAAAAATTACAGGGCCAAACTAGGCTGCCAAAAAAAAAGGACTAAAATAACTGTGTACTTTCAATGCCGCGTACATTGGCATCAGAAGCATATATTGAGGGACTTGATGGTGCAAGTGCAAAAGATCAAGTACAACATCATTGGTCTGACTGAGAGAGGGGAGGCGTCAATCGTATCCACGCCGTTTTGAAACCAAAGAAGAACTGTTCCTAAGAACATGCGCAATAGAGTGGCTTTGGTGTCCTTGTCAACGGGAACATGGTCGTGAACATTGATTCCTTTGAATGCCTAACAAACCAGATAGGACGATTCCACGTGAAGAGATGTGGCCCACTGCCAGCAATTTCTAGCTTCGTTGTTCACGCACCAAAATCCACATACAGGAGGAAGAAATTGAGAAATCTGCATGGAACTGGAGTTGTATAAAAAAAAAAAAAGATCATACCTTCTATAAGATCATAGTCGGTGATTTTAATGCCAAGATAGGACCGAGAAGATCAATAAAAAGAACTCCACTTCGGGAATCCTGGCCTAGAATGGAACGAACAAGGTGAGAGACTATCTGAGTTCATCACGCCCACAAAACCATTCATGGGAATCCACAGTTCCAGAAGGCTAAAGCGAAACGTTGGACATGGGAATCTCCTGGTGGACAGTTCCACAATGAAATTGACCACAGCATCTTCAATTGATGGTTTTGCCTGACCAATGTCGCTGTTGTCCCAAAATTCCAAACAGGATCGACCACCGCCTTCCTTCATGCAATATTCTATTTCCACAACGTGGAGAAAAAGCTGCAAAGTTTAAGAAGAGAACTCCTAGAACGATCACCAATTGGAACTCTTTGGCACCATTGCGGCAACATGGAAGATACCATCATCGATGACATTGATAAAGAATACAACCGACTGGTTCAGCACCTCCATGATTGTGCGAAGAATACCAAGAGAGAAAAAGCCACAAAAGGGACACCTGTCTTCAAAAACTCTCGAGCTCATTCGCCAATGTGGCAAGGCGCAAGCCTTAAGCAACCAAATGCTAACATCAGCTTGCAAGCAGTGCAGAGAAAGCAATACAAGGAGAGACCCCAAGAGAGAAGAGGAAAATGCTGGAAGATGCAGCAGAAGCGGAAAAAGCATTTTACAACGCCCACCTGTCCTTCACTGTTGGGGATACCACTGGGGTCCCCAACATTGACTAATCTCAATTCCTTGTACCACTAAAGCCCGGTGGGGAAGTGGATAAACACCCAGGTCGATGCAGTTTTTTTTTTCTTTTTGGGTCACACCCGGCGTGCTCAGGGTCACTCCCTGGCTCTGCACACTCAGGAATTACTCCTGGCGGTGCCCCGAGGGACCATATGGGATGCGAGGATTGAACCCGGCGCGGCAAAGGCGATGCGTGCAAGGGAGAGCAAACACCCTACCAGCTGGGCGGCTATTACATCGGCCCCGATTTTAAAAGGACTTTACTAGCACGGGTTACAATACTGTGAATCCAAGAGCAGGAAAACCTCTGGACTCCTAAGTTCCCAAGCTAGGCTTCCCAACCAGGTGTAGGCCAAAATGGCTGCCACCACGTATTGAGCCCAACAGAGTGGAAGGACCGGAGAAGCAAAAACACCAAGGGAAGCCAAAATGGCAAAAGGAAAAAAGAAACTTCTTTTTCTTACATTTGCGCTTATTTTTATAGCTAGAAATCCGCCCAAACTCCCCAGCCCAGCCCATTCTGGGCTGGGCTATCTGGATGGGGAAAACAGCTTTTTATAAAATTTACAAAACAGCAACTTCAGGAAACCTTCTGGCTGTTTACAAGGACCCAGGCTAATTCAAAACCTCCTAGCAGAGCTGGGAGGAGCTGTAAACTAAATGTAACTTCCCCTGGCCGGGAGGGTCAAATCACCCTCAGGTAATTTCTCCCAGTACTTCACCTAATGTGTTTTATGTGCTAATGTGCTTGAGCTAAGATGAAATAATCTGCCTGGAATTGCCTTTATAGGGTAGAAAGGAGGATTTCTGAGATGGCATGTCTCTGTACCAAAGACTAATACTAATGCCAGTTAAATCTATCCAAGCCTTCACAAGGTCTCGTCTACTTCCGCGGTAGTTTTGTATTTTAGTTGCCTTTGAGTTATCAGGGAGCCAGCCTTTTGCCCTTGCTTGGGCAAACAGCATTTCTCTCTGGTCCAATTACTTAGAGATCCAACGTGGCCAGGCAAATATGCTGGTAGATCTAGCTAATCCCACGAGTGCTTGTGGTAGCATAAAGAGAATATTTATACCGAAAGCTGAGCTACAGGGCCTGAGGATCAGATAAACTGCCACATTTAGACTATCCCCTTATCGGCGAAGTGACCTGTAGGAAGCAATTCAGGGAGGCAGATGCAGGAAGCTCTTAGAGTCCTGCAACACTTCACCAACTATAAGACCCAATTGACTGCTGTCCGACATCCTGATGGATCGATCCCATCTTCAGAAAGGCAATGGAAGATTATCCATGATTTTTCTACTCAGCTCTTTGACAGCCACGTCCATCTGCCCACATGCCCAATTCCGCAAGGATGGATATGTCATTCCCAATATTCTCCCTCTTGGAAATCCGACATGCCATTTCCATCAGTAAAGGGGAAACAGCAACCAGGCCCCTACAAAGTCAAACCGAACACCTGAAAGAATCTGCCATCAGTTCTCATCAATACACTGGCTCAGTTCTTCGAAAGCTACCTGTCTGAATGCAAGGTGCCTCCCAATGGAAAACCATTTAGCAGGACAGTTCAACTATTCAAGAAAGGAGACATTAACATTGTCA
>JAJIBD010024391.1:0-56314 GCA_021461705.1 Cryptotis parvus
GGTCTTAGGGTGGGGAAAGAGAAGGACTGTCTTGATTCTCAATGGTTGCTGTTGTTTATCTCTTTTTTTTTTTTTTTTTTCTTTTTGGGGTCACACCTGGTGACGCTCAGGGTTACTTCCTGACTCTTGCTTCAGGAATTACCCCTGGCGGTGCTAGGGATTGGTCGGCTGTTTAAAAAAGTGAGATATACCGAGTAAACATTGAATCCTCGGAACTGGAACTGGGAGAGTGTAGTGCCTGGATTCCGCTAATTAGGACGGCTCTTGGAGAGCTGCAGTGTGCATTTCTGTGATCTGAGTTCCTGAATCTCATTTCTCCAATAACTGTCTTGTGTTCACCCAATAACCAGTACGACGAGTGCATTTGTACAGTGAGCATGTAAGTTACTACTGAGATGCCCGAGAGGAACCTTTTTTTTTTTCCCCCAAGGGAACCCTTTGGGAAGTGCATATGACCGCTTTGCTTAACTATGCTTGTTTGTGGTCTTCTTTTCTGTTTTCCAATTGTTATTTTATTCAGGCACCTTACAAAAAGTTTTTTTTTTTTCTTTTGGGGTTGCACCTGGCAACACTCAGGGGTTACTCCTGGATCTACTCAGGAATTACTTCCGCGGTAAAGCTCGGGGACCATATGGGATGCTGGGGATCGAACCCAGGGGCTCCGCCAGATGCAAGCAAGCAAATTCCAGCCCCTGCCTCACTCCGGCCCCTTACAAAAAGTTATTTTCACGTTTTGATTTTTGACATCACTGACCCTACAAGCAGTGCTTCGCTTCCCTCTACCAGTGTTCCCAGTATTCTCTCTCCTACCCTTTTTTACACCGCCAGCTGCCATCTTCGCGGGCTTTTTTAAGTTTGGTTATTAACATAAGGATCTTGTGATCTCAGTGTTTGTTCACTCTGTTGTTTTGGGACCCCCACCAGTAATGTCAACTTTTCTCCACCAGTGTCTCCCCAGATTCCCCTCTTCCACCTTTTTTACCCCTGGTCCCATCTTGATGGGCTTTTAAGTTTGGTTATTAACATGCTTGTGATCTCAGTGTTGTTCACTTTGTTATTTGGATATTTAGCTCTGTCATCTCCTTAGCAACCACTGGTGGACGTGAATTCCTTTGACCTTTGTCCCCATTGCTTCTTTTCTTTCTCTTTTCCTTTTCCTGCACGCTATACCCAGGAATTCAGGTCACAAACGCAGCTAGTGTTAAGATGTACATTTTTGACTTCCACCACTACAGAGAAGAAAAAAAGTATTTCTTGTGGAAAGTTATCATAAAGAAAACAGATGTTCCTTTTTACATCATTTGGGAGTGTAGGTGCTGTTTATAGCTTGTTTCTATACATAACGAAGCAGGATAGCAATGAGAGAAAGGGCAAGGGTCAGCAGTTACTAATTGGGCAGGACATAAGCAGGCGGAAGTGCTCTGAAGCTAAGTGTCTAAAAAGGATAAACCAGTGGGAGGAGGTGAAACTGCAGAGATGCAGGGGTGTTAGCCCCAGCATGGCAAATTGTTGTCCAGTTCTGCTTTAGAGACAGCATCATAAGAGGAATCTGTTCTGAGCTTCCCTGGCAGTGTTCCATTTTCTGGTTCTGCCCGAAACAAAACAGTATCCATTAGACTCCATTTCTTTGGACAGCTCAGCCAACATCTCCCCCTTTTGTTTTTGGCTGCAAATTGGCAAACATAACAAGCTGAGAGAAACCTTTGGAGCCCTAGCCCATTTCTTATATTTATTGAACTTACAATATAAAATAGTTCTCACTAAGGGATCTTCATATATTAGGTTTGAATGCCCTGTTTGGCTTAGGCTTTTTGACCCCTGCTTCAGTGTCCACAGAATCAAAGAAGGCTTTCTTTAAATCAATGAGTATTGAGACAGCCGGAGCAGCATCTTGAATTCTCTTTAAACTTCTAAATTGAGTTTGGTTACCATGTGGATATGGTCAGTTGTGCTAAATTCTTTCTGGAAAGCCAGCTTGCTCAGCAGTGCTTGTTCTTCATCTAATGTTCTGCCAATCCTGTTCAGGATGACTCGAATGGGCACAGTTTGTAGATGACGAACAAACAGGCAGATCGAAAACCATAGTTGCCAATGTTTAATGAAGTCTCACTTCTTGAACAGTAGAACTGTCCCTGGTTTTCCATTGGGAGGTAACGTTACCTGCAGACAGGTAGTGTGTAAAAGTCAACCAGTGTATTGATGAGAACTGGACGGCCAATCTCTTCAAGGTGTTCGAGGTTGATCTTGTCTGGGCCTGATGTTTTCCTTTCTTTGCCGCAGAACTGACATGTCGGATTCCAGAAGGGAGAACGTTGAGAATGACGTATCCATCCTAAGGAATTTGGTATGTGGTAGGTGGACATGACTATCAAGAGATCTGAGTAGAAGTCCTGGATAATCTCCGTTACTTTCTGAAAGATCTGATAGATCCATCAGGTTGCGCCGAGGGCAGTCATTTTTGTCTTATAGTTGGCAAAGGACAGGCAGGCACTGTGAATGCTTTTTCCCTGGCTTCTGCTGACTTCCAGCACTTCTGCTCTTCTCCCTCCAGGTCTTGCTTTGTCGCTTTCTGCACTTCTTTGCAAGCTTGGATGTTAGCATCTCTTCGCCTCGGAGGTTCGCGCCTTACCACATTGATGGATGAGCTCCATGGTTTTTTGAAGACAGGTGTCGCTTTTTGTGTCTTCTCTCTCGGCATTCTTTGCGCAGCTCATGGAGGTGCTTGAACCAGTCAGTTATATTCTTCATCAATGTTGTCAATGATAGCATCTTTCCCATGTTGCTGCAATGGTGCCAAAGAGTTCCCACAGTTGTGGAATTCGTGCTCTGGTGTTGGTTCTCTTCTGAAACTTTGCAGCCTTTTCTCCTCATGGTGAAGTGAATTTTTGCCTGAAGGAGACGGTGGTCTGATCCTATTTGGAATTTTGGGGGAAGACTGTGACATCGGTCAGCAAAACCTTCGATTGAAGATGATGTGGTCAATTTCATTGTGGAACTGTCCACCAGGAGATTCCCATGTCCAACGTTTCACTCAGCCTTCTGGAACTGTGTGGAGTTCCCACGAATGGTCTTGGTGGCTGTGATGAACCCTCAGATAGCCTCTCAACCTGTTCGCTGGCTCCATTCTAGCCGCCATAGGTCCCAATGTAGTACTTCATAGGCCAGCCAATCTTCTCGGCCCTATCTTGGGTTGAAATCACCAACTATGATTTTGTGGTGAGGTGTGATCGTTTTTATAGAACTCCTCCAGTTCTATGTAGAATTTCTCAATTCTCTTCTTCCTTGTATGTGGATGTTGGAAAAGCGTAGACAACAAAGATAGAAATTGCTGGCAGTGGGGGCCACACATCTCTTCAAGTGTAATTGCTCTCATCCGGTTTGTTAGGCATCTTCAAATGAACCCAATGTTCATGGCCTTACCATGTTCCTGTTGCCAAGGACACCGACACGCCACCAATGCCTATTTCTTCCCTAAGTTCCTGAGGAACAGTTCTTCTCCAGTGTCAAAACCGCATGATGTGATTTGAAACACCTCCTCATTCAGTCTTACCCCATGATGTCATACTTCATCATTTGTGCTTGCATTATCAGGTCCTCAATATATGCTTCCAATGCCAGCGTAGTGCATTGAAAGTACAAAGAGACAGTCATTTTAGACTTCTCTTTTAACTTGGCAGTTTAGTATGGCCCTGAGATTTCTTATCAGGCCCTCATTGTTCATCCTTAGTGCTGTCGTATTAAGGGACCCTTTCGAATTCAGGTAGATAAACAATTTCATTACTGGTTTTGGCATTTTGAATACTCATCGGACAGCTTTGTCAGTCTCTGCCGGTAGGTGATACATTTATATATATATATATATTTTTTTCTTTTTTTAGAAAGTGTTCTTCAAGTTAGAGAAAGAAATCTCTCACCCAGAGATTCCTAAGTTACCTTACAAAAAACAGCTATTAGAAGGGGCAGTATTCTTCACAGCTAGCGGTTTGACCACACTAGATCTCAAATTACCATTCTAAATGGAACTGATCATCAACGTCAAAAGAGGTTCTTCAGCAGGGTGATACCATTTCACCACAAGCTCTTCAGCACCACCCTTGAAAGCATCATGTGACAATACCAATGTGGGAAGGAGTGGGATGCCAAGTAGACGGCCAGCACTGCAATCCACCTAGTATTCGCTGATGACATTGTTCTACAACACTAAACAACAGCCAATTGGCACAAATGCTGGCTGACTTTGACCGAGAATGTGGAAAGATAGGTGTACAGCTGAATCTTAACAAAACTATGTTCATGAGAAAATGAACTAGTTCCAGAGGCCCCATTCACTCTCAATGGAACAAACATCTCTGACCGCAACAGCTGTGTGTACCTAGGTCAGAAGTCATCAATGATGAACAACCTAAAACCTGGAGTTGTGCAGGAGGAAAAGAGCGGCATGGACTGCCTTCAAAACCATCAAAACAGTATCAGAAGAACAAAGAACCTCCGGCTCGGGCACATCTCTGACTGCACCGTTCTCCCTGCATTAACATATGCCTTAGAGACCTGGGCCCTATGAAATCAGGATGAGAATACCTTCGGTCTCCTAAAGAGAAATTGAAAGAACCATGCTTGGAATATCACGCCTTACTCAAGTGAGAGAAGGAATCCGGAGTTCTGACCTCCGTCGCTATTCTAAAATCAAGGATGCTGTCTCGTCTGCCAGGACATCAAAAATCAGATGGGCTGGTCATAGTACGCGATCTGGAGATGAGCATTGGACTACAGCCATTACCGACTGGATCCCACGGGACATCAAAAGATCGCGTGGCCGCCCACCTGCAAGATGGTCAGACTTTCTTATCAAGACCCTAAACAAACAGTTCAAGGCTCTTAATATCCCCAAAACAAACAGATGCCATGGTCTACACCTCGACACGTGATAGGGCAAATGGAAACATTACTGGCACCCGCTTGATCAAATTGATAAATAACGGGATATCAAGTGATCAAGTGACAATATAAAATAAGGCCTTATAAAATAAGACAACTATAACCAAGATGAGCACACCATACCTATGGCTCCTCCCATAAGTTTCTTTATGCTAGTAGTGGGTTTTAAGAGCCCAGTATCATAGGCCAATTTGTGCCGAAAAGAAACAGCCCATATGTCCTGTCATATGCTATTGTAGCCGAAGGGCATCTGCTGGTTCCAGGAACATGAAGAGCCTCAAACCATTCCTTCAGGTCATGGGAATGAGGTCTATAATTGTTACTGGTTTTTGGCATATCAAATATGACACGGGTAGCTTGCCAGGCTCTGCCATGCAGGTGGTATACTCTCAAAAAGTAGGCTCTCATCTCTGCATTTACTGATGAACCACAGTTCAAAGGAGAGATCAATTTTTTCTTGGGTGGAGCTCTGATGAGCAGTGGTGTTCAGATGTTGAAAATGATTGAGACTGCAAGGATGGTTTAACATTCCAAGTCAATCTCCTGGCCCGCCATCCCGACAGAACCTTGCAGAAGCTATAGGAACCCCCACACCATGAGGGCAGTCATTTCAACAGGTTAAATCACAAAGATGACTTTTAAAAAATGCCATGAATTTTTGCTTTTGTAAATCTAAGATAACCATCTATTTGTCTGTCTGTCTGTCTGTCTGTCTATCTATATATCTATCTGTGTCTTTTGGGGTCACACATCCAGCAATGCTCAGGGGTTACTTCTGGCTCTTTGCTCAGGAATTACTCCTGGCGGTACTCGGGTACCATATGGGATGCCAAGGATCCAATCCGGGTCAGCCGCTGCAAGGCAAACACCCTACATGCTGTGCTATCGCTCCGGCCCCTAAGATTTTAGCTGTAATGTTTGTGGGTTAATAAGTGGTGGGCATTTATTTATTTATTTATTTACTTACTTCTTTCTTTATTTTTAAATATTTTATGCCACCGTGTGATATACAATTACAAAGATGTTCATGTTTCGTTGGAGGACATGTTTAGCTAATCTGGGAGTTTTGTTGTTTTGCTCACTCCCAGCTTAATCTTATTTAAGCCAAGGTTCATTCTAATGAGATTTCTCTTCTATGTAAACACTGCTAGAGGGTGTGGCACTTACAGAAGTCACCTTGATTGAATAACTTCTGACTCTATACATCTACTAAGGCTTCTATGTTTCTAGATTGGGCACAGCTCCTCTTTATACCCACTGCACCCAACGTGGGACAGTTAGAATTTACCAGGAGACTACCACCCTGGCTACGCTGAGACTAAAGGTAGACTATAGGAAGGATCATACTAGTTTGCTCTAAGCAGGTGAGTATGACCCTTTCAGTACATGAGAACAAGATACTCAGAATCACCCTGGGTGCAGATAATAATAAGGACCTTGTGGGTACCATCTAGATTACATGAAGCTCATGAAGTTAAGATGTATTACTTTATATCAGCCCCTCTCTCTCAGTGTTTACATAAGAGATAATCCTGGGATTAGTCCTTGGTGTAACCTTTGTTTATACCTACAATAGGGTGTGGCACTACACTCTGTTTAAGTTCTTTGTTGGCATGACAACCTCCCGATTGGTTACTTTGGTGTATATAAGGGCTGACTTGAGGCCCCTTCACCCTTTGCCTTTTGGTTCCTCAGCCTTCAGCTTTTGGCTCCTGCGGCTTTTGGCTTTTGGGCTTCTTCCTGTGGGATCTCGCCTTGTGAGCCGTTTATTCCCTTGGAAGTTTTTACACGTGGTGGTCGCCATCTTGGCCTCACACGTGGCTGGGGTTCTAGCCTGGAATCCTAAGCATCGGGGTTTTCCTTTGCTGATTTGTATGCCTGAACCTGTGATAAGTAAAGCCTTTTAAAACCGCATCGGATTCCTGAGTGTTCATCCATTCCTCGCGGCTTCCGAGGTAGAAGGGAACTTCGCTTCCCGGCACTGTCGGGGACCCCGTGGAGCGCCCCGACAATTTTTTGGGTTTCGGTCTTACAGTGTTCCAGCACCCATCCTCCAGCAGTGCCCATTTCCCACCACCAATGTCCCTGATTTCCCACCCTCTCCTAGTCTGCCTCTATGGCAGGATCTTTTTTTTTTTTTTTTTTTTTGCTTTTTTGGGTCACACCTGGCAATGCTCAGGGGCTACTCCTGGCTCTGCACTCAGGAATTACTCCTGGCGGTGCTCGGGGGACCATATGGGATGCCGGAATCGAACCCAGGCGGCACAAGCCGCCGCCAGCAAGGCAAATGCCCTACCCGCTGGGCTATCGCTCTGGCCCCTATGGCAGGATCTTTATCTCTTTTCTCTCTTTCTCTATCTCCTCTTACACGTTGTGGTTTGCAGTATCATGTGTATCTCTTTGCTTAAATTCAGTGCTCAGTTCTAGGCTGGTATTATCACTTTCGACAATTATTAGCACACTGTTACCTTCTCTGTCCTACCTAACCTCTGACTTCCACACATTTGTGGTAGACTCCTACCTTTGACAAGACCCTCCTGATCCATTTGGATATTGGTATCACACTATATATAGCATTCTATATATACATACATACATACACACACACGTCACTTGTTTTCCCATTGTTTATCTATTTGCTTGAGTGGGCACAGTAACATCTCCATTCAGTGGGAATTAGGTCCATTATTTTTACTAATTTTGGCATATCGAGCACACCACGGGTAGCTTGCTAGGCTCTGCCATGGCTCTGGGTTCTTCCCAGAGGGCCCAGTCTTTTTCTATGTCATATCATTAACCATCCAGGGCCCAAGGGGAAGAGCCCTAGGTGTAAACAAGCCTGTCTCCTGTCTGCAACCTGCCAACACAACGGGGCACTACCATGCAAATAACTGCAGTCATTCTATATTTGTCTTTCCTTCTGGCTAATTTCACTCAACGTGATCCTCTCCATTGAGGAAGGTTCCTTCCAATTCCCATTTATGGAGTGGTTTTTATCATGAACGGGTGTTGGATCTTGTCACATGCTTTTCTCTGCATCTATCGATATGATCATATGGTTTTTTATTTTTTCTCTTATCTATCACTTCCCATTGTTTTTATTTTTTTCTCTTATCTATCACTTCCCATTGATTTGCTTGAGCGGGCACCAATAACAGCTCCATATGTCCTGCCCTGTGCTATTGTAGCCCAAGGGCATCTGTTGCTCCAGGAACATGAAGAGCCTCAAACCATTCCTTCAGGTCATGGGAATGAGGTCTATAGGGCGTTTGCCTTAGCATCTGTGTTCATCAGGAAGATTGGTCTGTAGTTTTCTTTTTTTTATATTGTCTCTGCTTTGGGTATCAGGGTGATATGTGCCTCATAGAAGCTATTTGGGGAGTGTTTCTATTTCTTTTATTTCCTGGAAGAGCTTGAAAAGGATTGGCAGTAGGTCTTCCTTAAAGATTTGGAAAACTTCACCAGTGAATCCATCTGGACCTGGACTTTTTGTGTTTGGGGCAGACTTTTAATTGCCGTTTCAATTTCCTCCATGATGATAGGCTTATTCAGGTATTGCAGATCTCTTTGTTTCAGCCATGAGAGGTTATAGATCATCAGAGATTACTTTGAGAGCCTGTATGCCACGAAACATGAGAACCTGGAAGAAATGGATAAATTTCTGAAGTCCTATAACCTCTCATGACTTATTTGCATCTGTTCCATCTTCTTTCGGGGTATTTTAAGATGTTTTTTCCTGTTGTGATTCATGAAGGATCTTGGGCCTTTTGGTTGGACACCAGAAGTGCTCCTAATCTGTGGAAATAAAGGCAGAACTTCACCCCCATCTTTTGAATTTTTTTTTTTTTTTTGGGTCACACCTGGTGATGCTCAGGGGTTACTCCTGGCTCTGCTCTCAGGAATTACTTCTGGCAGTACTCAGGCGGACCGTATGGGATGCCAGGGATCGAGCCCAGGTCGACCACATGCAAGGCAAACGCTCTCCCGCTGTACTGTCGCTCCGGCTATTGCTCCCGTCTTTCGACCCAGCCTAGCCATTCACCAGATAGATGCTAGGTCTTTATATGAAATTTTTTTGAGTCGAAGGGCCAGAGTGATAGTCCAGTGGGTAGGGTGTTTGCATTGCATGTGGCCGATCTCCGGGTTTGATCCCCCGGCATTCCATATGGCACACTGAGCATTACCAGGAGTGATTCCTCAGTGCAGAGCCAGG
Organism: Cryptotis parvus; assembly: GCA_021461705.1. Classification (NCBI taxonomy): domain Eukaryota; kingdom Metazoa; phylum Chordata; class Mammalia; order Eulipotyphla; family Soricidae; genus Cryptotis; species Cryptotis parvus. The sequence continues at coordinate 9,149 of JAJIBD010024391.1, forward strand.
AGTAACCCCCGAGCATTGCCAGGTATGACCCAAAAGAAAAAAAAATTATTGTTGAGCCTCTTTTGTGATTTTTTTTTTTCTTTTTGGGTCACACCCGCGATGCTCAGGGGTTACTCCTGGCTCTGCACTCAGGAATTACTCCTGGCGGTGCTCGGGGACCATATGGGATGCCCAGGGATCGAACCCAGGCCGGCATAGGCCGGCCACGCAAGGCAAACGCCCTACCCGCTGGGCTATTGATCCGCCCCCTCTTTTGTGATTTTATTGATTACTGTAATTGTGGTTTTGGGGACTTCCAGTGTTTCTCAGCTGTAGTTTCATTATCTGAAGTATTTAAAAAATTAATATTATTATTTTGACTTTTTGGGTCACAGGGGTTGCTCAGGGGTTGCCAATGCTCGGAGTACCATTTGGGGTGCTGGGAATCAAACCTCGGGTTGGCCGCATGCAAGGCAAGCACCCTGGCCCCAGCAGTATTTAAGAAATTTTGAAGTAAACAGCACTCTTGTAGTTTGTTGCCTAGGGTTGTCCACATATACTCCCCTTTTTGTTTTAAAAAACATTCTTTAAGGGTATGATTTGCTTGCTCCATAGTTGCCTGACCAGTGCTATTATTGGGCATACCTGTGATATGGGTGATAGAATAAGCTGCATAAAAAAGCATTGTCTGTTTTGATAGTTTGAGGAATACCCATTACAGAAAATACCCATTACAGTGATACCCATTACAGCAGACAAGTTACTACCGTATTAGCTCTTTCTGATGGGGCGGCTATAACCCATTGAAAATGAGAATAATTACCTATAGAGTGATGCTCATATTTGGTTTTACTAAAAGAAGGTACAACAGTAACATCCATTTGCGAGATGTGATTTACTGTCGACCCTCTAGGGTTGGTCCCAAGAGGCAGATGCAGTGTATTGATTGCCTGGTAAGTAGGAAACTTCTTATGGCTTTTGCTTGAGACCAAGGAAGTACAAATTTATATCTTAACACCCAAGCACTTTGGTGATGCAGGCCATGTGAAGCCTCTGCAGTAAGCACGAAGGCCACAGTCTATCTGTTCGGTTATTACCACATGGCAAAGGACCCGGCAAGTTGGTGTGAGATCTTATATGAACTCTATATAAAGGATGGGAATGGGTGGGAAGCAGCTGTTCTAAAGTTGTAAACAATGTTAAAAGTTCAGACTACTCCCAAGGGTATGTTGTACAATCCAATCTGTGTATTGTGATTCAGTAACTATGTTAAGAGGAGCAGAATAATTTTGCAATAAGGAAATCATAGCGAATAACTCATTCTTTTGCACCGACTGATAAAGAGTTTGTAATACCACATCATGAGTCATATCAGTATAAGCTGCTTTTCCATCCTTGGAAGCCTCAGTAAAGAAGGTTGCAGTGACATCAATCGGTTCTAAACGAACCATGTCTGGCCACATCCAATTATTTAATTGTAAAAACTGATATAACTTTATTTTTTGAAAGGTATTATGTATTAAGCCCAAGTAACTGGCACAAGCTACTTGTCGATCTTCATCTTTCCCACAGGACTTGTACTCTTCCTTTTTTTTTTATCATATTTAACAATAATTTCTCTAGGATCAAAGCCAGAAAGCTGAAGACGTGTACCTAAAACTGTAGTGGTCGAAAAATGCTAGTATGCAGAATTATCAAAGAGAATTGTTTAGACTTTACAATGCGATTTAATTGGACTGAATTCACCCTTTTGCTAAATGAACTGAAGCGCCAGGGATGCTTGGGGGTGAGTTGACGGGCTTTAGCATCACCCTCAAGTGTAGCAAAGAGAGATGCCAAAGCACATAAGTGGGAATGCCCAGGAGGGGCGTAGCCAATGAATATTACCTAGTAGTTGTTGAAAGTCATTTAAAGTTTTTAAGTTATCTTTTCTGATTTGCACCTTTTGTGGAATTACAGCAGTATCATTAATCATTTGACCTCAGAATTCCCAAGGCACTGAGTGCTGAATCTTTTCCTTGGCTGTTTTTAAGCCCCCAATTTTGTAATTCAGTGACAGTAAGAGAATAAACATTTTGCAGATTAATTTCAGGAGGAGCAGCAAGAGAATATCATCCATGTAGTGGATGATTTTTGTATCTGGATATTTTTTATGCATAATTACCAAGGGTTGATTGACAAAATATTGACACATAGTAGGGCTGTACATCATGCCTTGAGGCAAAACTCTCCAATGATATCTTCTATTGGCTGTCTCAGTATTTGTTTTTGGTTAGTAAACGCAAGTTTTTTCTCTATCCTGCTCAACTAGGGCACAGTATAAAAGTAATCTTTTAAACCATGATAATACTCCAGGTTTTTGGTATCATAGCAAGATTAGGAAGGCCAGGCTGCAGGGGGCCTGTGGATCCCCATACATTTATTGGCCTGGCGTAAATCTGTAAACATTCTCCATTTACCTGATGTCTTTTTTTATTACCCAAACTGGAGGATTCCAAGGGCTAGAACTTGGACACTGTGACTGAAATTGAGCTGTGCTCCCACTGATTCTTGCAAGCAGTTAACTTTTCAGTGGTCAAGGGCCACTGCTCAACCCATACCGGCTCGGTGTTGATGCAGGTGAGGCAGAAGCAGTGGTGGCTAGTCTCTGTGTTCCATCGCAATTCCCGGTTCTTCGATATTTTTAACAATGAAAATATTGAGTAATAAAGATGCTCTGTCTCAGAATGAGAAAGTAGAAAAGTTTATTGGAAAGTAGAGGAGAGGACTGAGTTAAAGTGAAGGGGTGTTGTGTAGGCTCTTTTAAAAACCTTTTTGCATTATTATCAACCAAGTATTACAGAGAATGCCATAATCTTCAGGGTGGTCTGGCTGGTTTGGGTCTTTCCTGCTATCTGCCTCAGGTATTGATTATTATCTTAGTCTTGTGACTCCTAGTTCCAGACAGAATTGTATGGTCCTGGGGGAAACCAGCAGTGTTAAAGATAGGGCCCTTGAGACAGGAGCGATAGTCCAGAGGGTAGGGCGTTTGCCTTGCATGCGCGGCCGGCCCATGCCGGCCTGGGTTCGATCCCGGCATCCCATATGGTCGCCCGCACACTGCCAGGAGTAATTCCTGAGTGCAGAGCCAGGAGTAACCCCTGAGCGCCGCCGGGTGTGACCCAAAAAAGCAAAAAAAAAAAAAAAAAAAAAGATAGGGCCTTAGAATGAGGTGTGGTAGGTCAAGTGGGGACAAATGGAGCTGTTGGCTAGGAGAAACTGTGGGCTTCTCTCTGGTTGGCAAGGGGAAACTGAGGCTTCCTCTTTCATTCCCCCCCTCCCCCTCAGAGATGAAACCCTGACTGCAGAGAAGAAATGAGACGAGTCAGTCTGGCTACTTCCTGCTGGTTTGGGGCAGAGACAGGGGCCCAGTACAGTCAAGGTATCTTGAGGGAGCTGTCCAGTGGGCCATGATACCACGCCTCCATCCCCTGCATCTGCGGTTCCATGTTGACCATCATCTGTAGTTTTATGGCTTCCAATCTGGAAGAGACAAACCTGACCAGAAGATTAAATAAGCAGGGCCCAAAGATTAATAACAGTAAAATTACAACAGCGGGTCCCAATAGTGACAAGAACCAAGTAGACATCACAATAGGCTAGCAGACCCAGAACACAAGATAGCAGGAATTACGTTTTTAAGGTACTTTCCTCTTAAATAATAGTCGATTTTCAACTGGCTCAAGGTGTACTGGGGGTCTGGGCTTACTGTTTCCTCAACTCTGAGAGTTTTATTGTCAGGTACCACTTCTTGACTCGGGTGTGGTGTACCCAGGAATCCATACTGGCTGCTTTGATGGCTGTTGGGGTAGACAAGAGGACAGTGTAGGGCCCCTCCCATGTCGGGGAGAGTGAGGTCCCAGTTGAGGGAAGGGTTTTGATTAAGACCATGTCACCACGGTTAAAGAATGGTGGCCCTGATGACCTGGGGAGCCCCTTCTGACAAACTTTTTAGAGCCTGCTGGAACTTAGCCAAATTGATCACATCTTGGGTCACTTCCTGGGTGGCTCAAGCCATCAGAAAATCATTAGTAAGGAATAGTCTCCCATTTAACTTCTCATGGGAACTCAGTCCTAACCGCCCAGGAGTATTTCCTATTCTAAGTAGGGCAATGGGCAGCAGGGTGACTCATGGCATTGGGTCTCCTGAGAGAGCTTCCTGAGGTGCCTTTTTAGTAAATCATTAGCCTTTACAACATGGCCAGAGGACTGAGGCCTCCATGAGTAGTGGAGATGGAACTGGATTCCTAAGGCCTGGGAAATACCCTGTGTCACTGCAGATTTAAATCCTGACCTGTTATCTGACTGCAGTCCCTGGAGCAAGCCAAACCTAAGTATTATTTATTTTATTTTTATTTTATTATTCCCCCCAAATATTATTACACCGTTTTAGACATACAATTGAAAGATGCTCATGCAGAGTCTTGGTTCTACAGTGTTCCAACATGCCCCCTCCACCCAAACCCATCTCCCATCACCAATGTCCCCACCTCCCTCCCCCCTCCCGCACCTCAACTATTTGGCGGGTTCTGTATGTCATTTCTTTCCTCTTTATATCTCCTTCCCAACAAACTTTCCTGCTGTTCGTGGAATGCAGTGCATTAAAAGACATTACTGTTTCACTATTTTAGTGGACCGCACGGCTGCAAGCGGCGCGACGACCTGTGCTTGAACTGGTTTTGCTCTTTTCATCTGGTCGTGAGGCAGTTTCCCAGCATCCGGACAGCAAAAATGGTGGCTAGTGTGATGGGCGAGTCTCATCCGGCTGCTTCCGGGACCCCCAGAGGCGATGGGCCCACCCCCAAAACCCATCTGCCCTCCTCGGGGCTCCCATGGTCAGCTGGGCCCGGCGCGAGCCGAAGTTCCAGCCTCCCCAGCCGCTTGTGAGGCTCTGGATGCTGGCCCGCTGGCAGCTCCTGGGCGGGCCACCAGGCTCGACAAAATGGAGGGGGGGGAAAGGGGCTAACCCGCCTCCATCTGACGACTTCCCAGTGATTCCCGCACTTCTGGGAGCCGCCTACCTGGGCTCGAACTGGTTTTGCTCTGTTCATCTGGTCGTGAGGCAGTTTCCCAGCGTCGGACAGCAAAAATGGTGGCTAGTGTGATGGGGCGAGTCCTCATCCGGCTGCTTCTGGGACCCCCCAGAGGCGACGGGCCCACTCCCCAAAACCCATCTGCCCTCCTCGGGGCTCCATGGTCAGCTGGGCCCGGCGCGAGCCGGTGTTCCAGCCTCCCCAGCCGCTTGTGAGGCTCTGGATGCTGGCCTGCGGGCAGCTCCTGGGCAGGGCCACCAGGCTCGACAAAATGGAGGGGGGAAAGGGCGAACAACCCGCCTCCATCTGACGACTTCCCAGTGATTCCCGCTTCTGGGAGCCGCCTAACTGGGCTCGAACTGGGTTTGCTCTGTTCATCTGGTCGCGAGGCAGTTTCCCAGCGTCCGGACAGCGAAAATGGTGGCTAGTGTGATGGGCGAAGTCTCATCCGGCTGCTTCCGGGACCCCCAGAGGCAACGGGCCCCACTCCCAAAACTCATCTGCCCTCCTCGGGGCTCCATGGTCAGCTGGGCCTCCGAGGTTCCAGCCTCCCCAGCCGCTTGTGAGGCTCTGGATGCTAGCCCGCGGGCAGCTCCTGGGGGCCACCAGGCACCACAAAAATCTTATTTCATGAATGAGTATTCTGATCTCTTCCCCAGCCTTCTCAGTTCTACAGAGAAAACCTTCTACCCAGCCTGTAAATGTGTCCTGCCAGACTAGCAGATGTTGCAATCCTTGGGACTTAGGCATATGGTAAAAATCTAACTGCCAGTCACGCCAGGTCAGCTGCCCTTGTGCTGCATCCCATGGAGAGCTGCTCTGTGAGCCACAGGATTATTGTACTGGCATATTTCTTTCTTTTTTATTTTTTTTGTACTGGTATATTTCACAGGAGCAAGTAACGTGCTTTATTGTCTTGAGCAGACCTGGCCCTGCAAACAGCTTTACAGCTCTCTTATGAGTTTTGTCAGCCCCCAGTTGGAAGGTTTGGTGCAGCCACATGTTGGCTTCTGAAACCCATAACAGCCCGTCCTTGTTCTGTAACCATCCTGACGGAAGTGCTTCAAAGCCTTGCACCCATGCAAGACGGACCACCTCCTCAGAGTACTGGGGTCTAGACCCAGGAAGGGGCCATCCCTAATTAGAGGAGCCAGGTCCGAATACTCTTGGGCAGCCCACGTGGCCTCAGAATCTGCCTGCCGATTTCCCTCAGCGATGGAGTCATTTCCCTTCTGGTGACCTCTGCAGTGAATTACAGCCACCTTTGAAGGGAGATAAACTGCCTGCAATAATTGATCAATCTCCCTGTGATATTTGATGGGGGAGACATTAGCAGTAAGAAATTGTCTCTCCTTCCAAACTGTGGCATGTGCATGAAGCACCGGGAAGGCATATTTGGAGTCTGTATATATGTTAACTCTGTCCCTTTCCGAGCTCCAAAGCTCAGGTGAGGGCAACAAGCTCATCCAGTTGAGCACTGGTCCCTGAGGGCAGTGCCCGTGCTTCTAAAGTAAGACCTTCATCATTCACTACTGCATAACCAGCCCTTCGGATACCCTTCTTCATGAAGGAGCTGCCATCAGTAAACAAAGTTAAATCGCAGCAGGGGAGGGGGATGTGTCAAGATCCTCCCGGGCCGCATAAGTTTGCGAAATAATCTCACAATCATGTCTCTCAGCTGCCTGTTTGGTCTGGAAGGAGGGTGGCATGGTTGAGACTGGCATACTTGCGGATAACCACTGCAGGTCCCTCTAGGAGCAGTGCCTGTCTGACAGCCATAGTCCACTCTTAGCTCTGAGAATTAAGTAGCCCAGACATGTTGTGAGTTGAATGGACTGTTAGATCTCTTCCCAGAGTTAAACACCCTCTGGTACTAGGAGAGCAGGAGTAGCCAGGGCCCTGAGACAGGTTGACCAACCTTTAGCCGCTACATCTAGCTTTTTGCTGAGATAGTCCACTAGCTGTTGGGCGGGACCTAGGGGCTGAGTGACAACTCCAAGTGCATTTTCTCCCCTCTAGTCCCTTGCAGTAAGGGGGATAAGTCACCTTAGAGTAATCCCCTTCAAGAACCCTTTCATACAGCACAGCTAGGGTAGCAGGGTCCAATAGACAGCTTTTTACAAAGATCGGGGCATTTGCACAACTCCCAAAATAACTTAATATAGGGAATTTCTGACTGTTTCCCCATACGTCAACAAAACAGGTCTAGCTGACAAAGAGTAGCATAATTGATACTTCCCTTCCTCCAGCCGTTTTTCACCACCATCCAAAGGATACCCGGGCCATGCCTTTGTGCAGAAAAAATACCAGCCTGTCCTTCTTGAGAGTTTCAGGATTGAACGCTTGCCAGTTTTTATGATAGCACTCTAAAGGAGTGACTCTGGAGGTGGCAGTCCCCATCTGTAGAAAAAAAGGAGATTCCTGAGCATCCCCAGGGTCCCTATTCACTACCTGATGAGGTGAAGCGAGCGTCCCCCTTCAGCTTATAGGTTCAAACCTTGCAGCATGGGTTCAAACTGGCCTTGTTGGACTTAGCTGTCCCTTAGTGATGAGGCCTGCCCCTCCATAAATGCCCTGTGTCACAACAAGGCCAAACCAGCATCAGGAAGCCAGGCAAAAACGTGCTTCCTGCAGAGATCCTAGTCACTTGAGGAGAACCACTACAGTTGGCTGTAGGTGTCAAGCCCTGCTGTGGGCTTGAAATAGCCCACCCTGGATGAACCAAGGAGCTCTGAGTGCCAGAAACATCAGCCCCGGATCCTGAATATGTAAGTGGGCACCAGCCTCCAAATGAATGGGGCAGTATGTAGATACTTAGAGGTTTCAGCCATTCCCTGCTGCCTAGTGTTCTGAAGAAAGGTTTGTGAACTCTCTTGGGGGAGGAGATGGAGATGGATTAGATCTTTCCCAGGGAAGCAAGCTTTCTCAGGGTCAGTCCCTTCCCAGGGTCAGTCCCTTCTCAGGGTCAGTCCCACAGAGAAGGGATGTCGGACAGACTTTTCATCCACCTTAAGAACAGCCATGCGGGGCTAGTCACATTCTAACTGGTGGGTGGATGCCCGTTTTTCAGGTAGGACTATAGGACTAGGTGTCCGAAGACAAAGAGACAGGTAACAGATCTGGAATCTGGCCACACTTACTACTCTTCTGCGGTGGGTGTGATCCCGGACTAGCCCCCCAAATGATGCAGATGAGACAGAAGCAGCGGCGGCTGGTCTCTGTGTTTGATCGCAATCAAGGTTCTTCAATATTTTCCAAGAATGAAAATATTGAATAATAAAGATGCTCAGACTCAGAATTAGAAAGTAGAAAAGTTTATTAGAAAGTAGAGGAGAAAGGGAAAGGAACTCCCCTTGCGGGAGGAACTTAGTATAGGACTAAGTTAGAGTAAGTGATTTTGTGTAGGCTCTTTTAAAGGCCTCCTGCATTGTTATCAACCAAGTATTACAGAGAATGCCAGAATCTTCAGGGGGTCTGGCTAGTTTGGGTCTTTCCTGCAATCTGCCTCAGGTATTGATTATTATCTTAGTCTTGTGACTCCTAGTTCCAGACAGAATTGTATGGTCCTGGGGAGACCAGCAATGTTAAAGATAGGGCCTTAGGGTGAGGTGGGGTAGGTCAATGGGAGAGAAATGGAACTTCTGGCAAGGATAAACTATGGACTTCTCTCTGGTTGGCAAGGGAAACTGAGGCTTCCTCTTTCAGTGTTTTTCCATTTCATGGGTAAAGCTGTTTTAGGAGCAGTGGCCCGCATTGAAAATGCAATTGTTTATGAATATTTTTGCATTTTATCATGACAGTGTCCAATTTTTTCTAACAGATCTCTGCCCCATAATGGGATAACTGTGGGCAAAATATAGGGCTGAACATTAGCCTCATCTCCATCCAGGTCAGTGCAACTGAGAGACTTATTAGCACTTTGAATAACAGTCATGACACCCAAACCTGAAAAAGCTGCATGAAGCACACAGTATTTTTCCATCCAGAAGACCAGCGGTGCGAGGACAATTATAGTAGTATCGGCCCCTGAATCAAGTAAACCTTCAATTTTAGTACCATCTTCAAAAGTAAACACCATAGTGGGAAATTGTGTCCCAGAAACATCAACATTAGTGCTGCCAAAACCACCTTCCCTAGTGATTCCAGTATTAGGAATTGGCATTTTTTGTAACAAAGGAAGCTGAGCGATCATTTCACCTTTCAAAATGTGTATTTCAGCCATCACGGAAACAATGAGCATGATTTCACTTTCAGAATCACTATCATTAAGTCCCACTTGCTCATCCACTCTTCTCACTGTCATACTACTGCAGCCAGTTATTAATCCAAATGATTGAGGAGGCAAAGGACCAAAGATATTGGTCAGTATTTGGTAAATATTGTTAAGCGTTAAAAACAAATCCTGAATAACTGGAATATCCAAAGCGGCACTGCCCTTAGTGCCCCCTGCAAAGTCTGATAGGCCAGTGTATCATCTAATGTTTCTGGTTTTAAAATATGAATCAAAGCAGGGATGCCATGGAGTAAGGGGGGGGGGAGCAGACAGACCATGGGGCGAGCTTTTCAATTCAAGGCCTTTATTCGCTCAGCTTTGCTCCCCTCGCCCGCCTGAAAAGGGCATGGGTGGCAACGTTGCTGAGACAAATATAATGTTATTTTCTATTATTTTTATGAAAGCATCTGTTGGGCACCTGTGTTGTTGTTGACAGGGGCCCCGGTTCTGGCCCCCCTCTGTTCGTTTCCCCTCTTCTCCACAGAAGTAGAGGGGAGCAGTGAGCCAGCTGTTTTTTTTTGAATGGCAGTCTCTGGTCTGCCTTTGCCACATCCCCTTACAAGGCTTGGAAGGCTGAGAGCAATTTCGCCATCTCCTCTTTTAAAACAATTTTGTTTCTTTTTTTTTTTTTTTTTTTAGCTTTTTGGGTCACACCCAGCGATGCTCAAGCGTTACTCCTGGCTCTGCACTCAGGAACCACTCCTGGCGGTGCTCTGGGGGACCATATGGGATGCCGGGATCGAACCCGGGCCGGCATGGGCCGACCGCGTGCAAGGCAAACGCCCTACCGCTGGGCCATCACTCCGGCCCAAAACAATTTTGTTTCAAATGCCCCTTTTGACCACATCCACAGCACTTCCTCTCATTGGTATTTTGGAACACAGCTGCTATGACTTGAACCTTATGCATGGTGTAACCCACATCCTGGCAAGCACAATTGAAATCAATAGAATCTTTTACAATGGATATTGAGGCTTGAATGGCTTTTTGACAGAGGAAGGTGGTTTCCACCTCTAGGGTAGATATTAGCATGTCACACAAAGCTACCTACAGCAGGGACAGATTTTTCTAAAGTATCTTGTAATTGAGCAATAAAATTAACGTACAATTCAGTGTCTTATTGTAAAACCTTAGTAATAGGAACCATTTGTTTGCCCAGGAATTCCAAGTTAGCCCAGGAATTCCATGCCTTAAGACACATAACAGTTGTAGTTTCTAATATATTTGCAGTGAGGGTAACTTGATCAGTAGCTCCTATCCATTTCTTGTGCCCATAATATGGGCCAATGTTGTATCAACTTGTCTTCCCGTTGCTCATCGATTTGCTTAAGCGGGCACCAGTAACATCTCCATACGTCCTGTCCCATGCTAATGTAGCCCAAGGGCAACTGCTCACTCCAGGAACATGAAGAGCCTCAAACCATTCCTTCAGTCATGGGAATGAGGTCTATAATTGTTACTGGTTTTGGCATATCAAATATGACACGGGTAGCTTGCCAGGCTCTGCCATGCAGGTGAGATACTCTTGTAGTAGCCTCTCATCTCCTGCATTTATTTTTTTTAATTTTTATTTATTTATTTATTTATTTATTTTGATTTTGGGGTCACACCCAGCAATGCTCAGGCGGTTTCTCCTGGCTCTGCACTCAGGAATTACTCCTGGCGGTGCTCGGGGACCATATGGGATGCCGGGGATCGAACCCGGGCCGGCACAGGCCAGCCACGTGCAAGGCAAACACCCTACCTGCTGGGCTATCACTCCGGCCCTCCCATCTCCTGCATTTATTGATGAACCAGAGAGAGATCAGCTTTTCTCTTGGGTGGAGCCCTGACTAGCTGTGGTGTTCGGATGTTGAAAATGGCAGCCCTTATGGTGTGGGCGGACACCATGAGGCTGCCAAAACAAAAAAGGACTAAAATAACTGTCCTCTGGCTTTTTGCGAGGTTCTAGTTTTTTTTTTTCCCTTAGCCACCTTCTCAGCTTCCTCCCTTGCGCCACCATGACTTAAACTGAAGAAATTGCGCTTTTTCCAAAACCGTCTTTGCAATCATTTGCCAGTCACAGGTTAGTAAAACATTTGTCACTTGTGTTCCCGTTGTTCATCAGTTTGCTCCAGCAGGCACCAGTAACATCTCCATTAATTGGGAATGAGGTTCATTATTGTTACTGTTTTTGACATATCGAATATAGTAGCTTGCCAGGATCTGCCGTGGCTCTGGGTTCATCCCATGGGCCCAGTCTTTTTCTATGCTAGACCGTCCATCATCCAGGGCCCACAGGGCAGAGCCCTGGGGGGGGTGTAGACAAGCCTGCCTCCTGTCTGCCACCTGTCAATGCAGCCAGGCACTTCGCCACACCTGCAACACCTCGAGGGGCAGAAAAATATTTGCTTCAGCCAAATTTTCAAGCACTGCCGAAAGATAGGTGGAAGTAGGGCCATACATTGAAACGACTTGTTTAAGGAAGATCGGAAACTTAAAAGAAATGCCTCATAGTCGCCTTCATATTTATTGCTCCTTATATGAAGATTACAGGCGACAGGAAATGCCATAGCCTGTAGCTCTGGCTTATAAACAAAAGAATCAGGAGTATTTATTAATGTGCTGAGCTCGTGATTTAATTTATATTGATGAGCTGCTGCTACTTCCTCATTTTGATATGGAAGAATCTGAGCAGACTGAACTCTGCTCAGATTCAGGTTCAGGAAGGGGGTTGTTAAGGCCCTGTAGGGAGGGAAACTCAGACCTCTGCCACAGCTTATGCGACTTTTTTGTATTTTCAAACCGCTGATCTAATTTTTTTTTATGAATTTCACGAAATTCCCTCCAGATAGCTGTGATGCGTGAGGGCACCTCTAGTTCCTTATGAGAATCAAACTCCGGGCCGAGCCCCCCGCCCCCCCCCGACGCCAGCCCGGGCGAGCCAGGAGAACCCGCGGCCCAAAAAAAAAAAAAAAAAAAAAAAACTACCATCTTGTGAGGCTGCCTGTTAGTTTTGGTTTTACAAATTACAAAGGCAGGCAAAGATGACACAGGCTCACGCTTCTTCCTGGCTTTGAGCTCAGAAACTATTCCTGGCTAATGCTGTGGGATTCTGAGGATATAACCAGGGTTGTCCACATGCAAGGCAAACTCCCTACCTACTGTGCTATTGCTGTGGCCTGAAGAGCTGTATTTTTTTTTTTTTTTTTTGTCACATCCGGCAATGCTGAGGGGTTTCTCCTGGCTCTGCACTCAGGAATTACTCCCAGCGTTGCTCGGGGGACCATATGGGATGCCGGGGATCGAACCTGGGCTGGCATGGGCCGGCCGTATGCAAGGCAAACGCCCTACCCGCTGGGCTAACGAAGAGCTGTATTTTTCTGTGTACCTCTATTGCTTGTCTTTTTTGAGATTGGCTTTTCCCTTAACAATTTACAATGATGTAAAAGTTTCTTCATGTAGCTTTTTATTTATCTATGTTTTAGAATATACTGTAGGCACCCCTAAAGTTCAGGTGTCACCTTGACCCAGAACTACTCTACATAATTTTTTCACTAATCTACCCATTTTTCTGTCATATTCATAACTTCAGTCCTTAATACAGCAGCACTACGAAGGGACGAAAAGAGTGCCTGAAAAAATTACAGGGCCAAACTAGGCTGCCAAAACAAAAAAGGACTAAAATAACTGTGTACTTTCAATGCACGTACATTGGCATCAGAAGCATATATTGAGGACTTGATGGTGCAAGTGCAAAAGATCAAGTACAACATCATTGGTCTGACTGAGAGGAGGAGGCGCCAATCGTATCACGCCGTTTTTGAAACCAAAGAAGAACTGTTCCTAGGAACATGCGACGAAAGTGGCTTTGGTGTCCTTGTCAACGGGAACATGGCCGTGAACATTGATTCCTTTGAATGCCTAACAAACCAGATAGGACGATTCCACGTGAAGAGATGTGGCCCACTGCCAGCAATTTCTAGCTTCGTTGTCTACGCACCAAAATCCACATACAGGAGGAAGAAATTGAGAAATTCTACATGGAACTGGAGTTGTATAAAAAGATCATACCTTCTATAAGATCATAGTCGGTGATTTTAATGCCAAGATAGGACCGAGAAGATCAATAAAAGAACTCCACTTCGGGAATCCTGGCCTAGAATGGAACGAACAAGGTGAGAGACTATCTGAGTTCATCACGTCCCACCAAAACCATTCATGGGAATCCACAGTTCCAGAAGGCTAAAGCGAAACGTTGGACATGGGAATCTCCTGGTGGACAGTTCCACAATGAAATTGACCACAGCATCTTCAATTGATGGTTTTGCCTGACCAATGTCGCTGTTGTCCCAAAATTCCAAACAGGATCGGACCACCGCCTCCTTCATGCAATATTCTATTTCACGCAACGTGGAGAAAAAGCTGCAAAGTTTAAGAAGAGAACTCCCAGAACGATCACCAATTGGGAACTCTTTGGCACCATTGCGGCAACATGGGAAGATACCATCATCGATGACATTGATAAAGAATACAACCGACTGGTTCAGCACCTCCATGATTGTGCGAAGAATACCAAGAGAGAAAAAGCCACAAAAGGACACCTGTCTTCAAAAACTCTCGAGCTCATTCGCCAATGTGGCAAGGCGCAAGCCTTAAGCAACCAAATGCTAACATCCAAGCTTGCAAAGCAGTGCAGAGAAGCGATACAGGAAGACCTCAAAGAGAGAAGAGGAAAATACTGGAAGATGCAGCAGAAGCCGGGAAAAGCATTTGCAACGCCCACCTGTCCTTCACTGTTGGGGATGCCACTGGGGTCCCCAACAGTGACTGGAACCAGTTCCCTTGTACCACTGAAGCCGGTGGGGAAGTGGATAAAGACTCAGGAATTCGATGCAGTTTTTTTTTTTTTTTTCTTTTTTGGGTCACACCCGGCGATGCTCAGGGGTTACTCCTGGCTCTGCACTCAGGAATTACTCCTGGCGGTGCTCGGGGGACCATATGGGATGCCGGGATTCAAACCCGGGCCGGCAAAGGCCGGCCACGTGCAAGGCAAACACCCTACCCGCTGGGCTATTGCTCGGCCCCAGTTTTAAAAGGACTTTACTATCACAGGTTCCAATATACAATCCAAGAGCAGGGAAAACCTCTGGACTCTGAGTTCCCAGCTAGGCCCCAGCCAGGTGTAGGCCAAAATGGCTGCCACCACGTGTTGAGGCCCAACAGAGAGTGGAGAGGACGGAGAAGCAAAACACCAAGGGAAGCCAAAATGGCAAAAAGGGGAAAAAAAAGGAGAGAGCTTCTTTCTTGTTGCAGCTTATTTTATAGCTAGAAATCCGCCCAAACTCCCCAGCCCAGCCCATTCTGGGCTGGGCTATCTAGAGATGAAAACAGGAAAATAGCTTTATAAAATTTAGCAACTTCAGGAAACCTTCTGGCTGTTTACAAGGACCCAGAGCTAATTCAAAACCTCCTAGCAGAGCTGGGAGGAGCTGTAAGCTAAATGTAACTTCCCCTGGCAGGGAGGGTCAAATGCCCTCAGGTAATTTCTCCCAGTACTTCACCTAATGTGTTTTTATATGCTAATGTCTTGAGCTAAGATCTGCCTGGAATTGCCTTTATAGGGTAGAGAAGGGGGTTTCTGAGATGGCATGTCTCTGTACCAAAGACTAATACTAATGCCAGTTAAATATTTCTCCAAGCCTTCACAAGTCTCGCCTACTTCACGGTAGTTTTGTATTTTAGTTGCCTTTGAGTTATCAGGGAGCCATGCTTGCTTGCTTGCTTGGAGGCAAACAGCATTTCTCTCTGGTCCAATTACTTAGAGATCCAACGTGGCCAGGCAAATATGCTGGTAAGATCTAGCTAGTCCCACGATGCTTGTGGTAGCATGAGAGAATATTTATACCAGCTAGTACAGAATACAAGGTCAGATAAACTGCCACATTTAGACTATCCCCTTATCGACGAAGTGACCTGTAGGAAGCAATTCAGAGCAGATGCAGAGGCTCTTAGAGGAGTCCTGCAACACTTCACCAACTATAAGACCAAGATGACTGCTGTCCGACATCCTGATGGATCGATCACATCTTCCAGAAAGGCAATGGAGAAGATTATCCATGATTTCTACTCAGCTCTCTTTGACAGCCACGTCCATCTGCCCACATACCAAATTCCGCAGGATGGATATGTCATTCCCAATATTCTCCCTCCTGAAATCCGACATGCCATTTCATCAGTAAAGAAGGGGACAGCAACCAGGCCCCGACAAAGTCAAACCCGAACACCTGAAGAATCTGCCATCAGTTCTCATCAATACACTGGCTCAGTTCTTCCGAAAGCTACCTGTCTGAATGCAAGGTGCCCTCCCAATGGAAAACCAGCAGGACAGTTCTACTATTCAAGAAGGGAGACATTAACAACATTGTCAACTATCGCCCCATCTGCCAATCCTGTTCACTTGAGTCATTCTGAACAGGATTGGCAGAACATTAGATGAAGGACAATCAAGTAAGCAAGCTGGCTTCCTGAAAATGACTCACCACAATTGACCATATCCACATGGTAACCAAACTCATTGAGGTGTATAGGGAGTTCAAGATGCCGCTCTGTCTCATGTGCATTGATTTAAAGAAAGCCTTTGATTCTGTGGAGACCGAAGCGGTCATCGAAACCCTAGCCAAACAGTTCATTAAAACCCAATACACCAAGATTCTTTGTGAGCTGTATTACAGATTCACCACCAGGATCTCACCATTCTACAATGACGTGATCATTGACGCCAAAAGAGGGGTTCGGCAGGGTGATACCATTTTACCAAGACTCTTCAGTGCCATTCTCGAGAACATCATGCGACAGTTAGAATGGGAAGGAATAGGAGTGAAGATAGATGGTTGGCAACTACACCACCTCTGCTTCGCTGATGACATCGTTCTAATAACACCAAACATTAGCCAAACAACACTAATTCTGGCTAACTTCGACTGAGAAATTGGAAAGTAGGTCTATATCTGAATCTCAACAAAACTATGTTCATGAAAAATGAACTAGTT
The DNA here is from genome assembly GCA_021461705.1 of Cryptotis parvus. Lineage (NCBI taxonomy): Eukaryota > Metazoa > Chordata > Mammalia > Eulipotyphla > Soricidae > Cryptotis > Cryptotis parvus. The sequence goes on from JAJIBD010024391.1 coordinate 25,504, forward strand.
CCAGAGGCCCCATTCACTCTCAATATACAAACATCTCTGAATACAGCAGTTATGTGTACCTAGGTCGAGAAGTCAACAGGATGAATGACCTAAAACCTGAGCTGTGCAGGAGGAAGAGAGCAGCATGGAACACCATCAAAAGCATCAAAGAAATAGCTAAAAATACAAAGAACCTCCCGGCTCTGGGCACATCTCTTCGACTCCACCATTCTCCATGCATTAACATATGCCTCAGAGACCTGGGCCCCTACGAAAGCAGGATGAGAACGCTATTCACATCTCCCATATAGGAATCGAAGGAGCTATGCTTGGAATATCACGCCTCACTCAAGTGAAAGAAAGAATCTGAAGCTCCGACCTCCATTGCTATTCAGAATCAGGGATGCTGTATCGTTTGCCAAGGCATCGAAAATCAGATGGGGTGGACATGTAATGAGGTAATGCGATTTGGAGACGACCGCTGGACTAGAGCCGTTACCGACTGGATCCCACGGGATATCAAAAGATCACATGGCGGTCCACCTACAAGATGGTCACACTTCTTTGTCAAGACCCTGAACGAACGGTTTGAGGCTCTTCATATTCCTGAAGCAGTCAGATGGCATTGGGTTACACTGTCACATGATAGGGTCAAATGGAAATGCTACTGGCACCCGCTCGAGCAATCGATGAATAACAGGATGTCAAGTGATCAAGTGATATATGTAATCAATTAGGTGAAGTTGCTTCAAATTTTACATACACAACTAATCTGAAAAACAACTTTCCTTAAGAGAAAGAGAAAGAAATAATCTGCCATAGACGCAGGCTAGTGGGGGGGTGAGGAATCGGGGTCATTGATGGTGGGAAATGGGCACAGGTGGAGGGATGGGTGCTGGAGCACTGTGTGGCCAAAACCAAATATGAACATCTATGAACAGAGACTCTCAGACATGGGGCAGAGCTGCTACTTGCTCTCCCTGTGCACAGCTGCTTGTGAGGCGCCGGGAAGCATGGCGGGTTCTAGCCCTGGCCTGCCACCCCAGCTGAGCCTCACAACAAGCCAGACCACCCTCTCCACTCCATGGGGCCCGCCATTTTCCACATCCGGTCTTCCCTCTCGTCACAACTCCACCCAGCAGACCAAACTTTCACAGCCCGGCTCGTGTGGCCGCTAGCGACTCTGCGGTTTCATCAATAAATGCTTTATTTAGAGGTGACTACAACAGTATGCCACCCGCACGGCAATCCTGGCAAGCTGCTCGTGTAGTATTTGATATGCCAAATACCAGTAACATTTATATTAGGTCATTCCTGTGACCTAATATAATTGTTTGAGGCTCTTTATGTTCCTGGAGCAAGCGGATGCCTTTGGGTTCTACTAGCATGAGACAGGACATATGGAGATATTACTGGTACCCGCTCTAGCAAATAGATGATTAATGGGAAGATAGTGATAGTGATGAACATCTTTGTAATTGTATGTCTCATGGGAGTAAAATAAAATTTAAAAAAATAACATAACTTTCCCTTTGCCACTATGATCATTCTTTCCTTGTTTCTGATTTAGTATATGGTGTACTGTTCTTTTAGCCTAATTTGTATCTTTTAGGGACAGGAGAGATAGTACCATAGATAGCAGCCTGTCTTATACATAGCCAACCTGAGTACTATTGTAGGTGTCCTGTGAACTTTCTAGGACTGATTTCCTAAGTTTGGAGCCAACAGTCACCACTGAATGCTGCTGGGTTTGAGCTAAACCCCGCCCCCATTCCCCCAAAGAGAAAGAACAGAAAGATGAAAAGAATACCTTTTATGGGGGCTGGAGTGATAGCATAGCGGGTAGGGCGTTTGCCTTGCATGTAGCCAACCCGGGTTCGATCCCGGCATCCCGAGCAACACCAGGAGTAATTCCTGACCAAAGATCCAGGGGTAACCACTGAGCATTGCTGGGTGTGACCCAAAAAGCAAAAAAAAAAAAAAAAAAAGGAATACGTTTCAGGATGGCATATATATTTTCTAATGATGTATCTGTATTTTCTTTACACATAGAAAAAAGATAAAGTGCACATGGATAAAGTCTTTGCTTTCTTGATGGGATAGCCACATATAAAAAAATTATAACCATACCTCACACCATTCACAAAAGTAAATTCAAAGTTGACCGAGACCTTGATAATGGACTAGAATCCTTTAATGCACTGAAGGAAACCATGGTGGGACTCTCCAGTATTGAAGTTAAAATTGCAATTAGACCTATCTTCAACCAGAGGACACAGAGGCAATGAAAACAAAAAATAAATTCATTAAAAACCACTCTTAAGTTATGATAAAAATACACTGTACTGAAAGAATGTATTTCTACACATGATATATCAGGTTAAGGTATACAAAGTAAGCATAGAACTTAACAACAACAAAAAATGTCACACATAAATGAGACAGAGATGAAGAGACATTTTCCCAAAAAAAGGTGCAAGAAAGGGTCAGCAGGCTTATTTATACAAAAAGGCGCCTTTTCAATCATGGCAGGGAAATGAAAATCAAAATAACTCTGAGATTTCAGCTTATGGCAGTGAGGGTGGCACACTTGATAACGCATGAAAACAGCCCGGTATGAGGTGGATTGTCTTTAGAAAGGAACCCCCACCCCTTTGGTGGACTGTCATCTTCTCAGGCTGTTGGAGGACAGATTTAGCTATTCTGGGAGTTTTGTTGTTTTGCTCACTCCCAGCTTAATCTACTTAAATCAAGGTCCATTCTAATGAGACTTCTCTTCTATGTAAACACTGCTAGAGGGTGTGGCAGTTACAGAAGTCACCTTGATTGAATAACTTCTGACTTATACATCTACTAAGACTTCTATGTTTTCTAGATTGGGCACAGCTCCTCTTTATACCCACTGGACCCAGCGTGGGACAGTTAGAATTTACCAGGAGACTACCACCCTGGCTACGCTGAGACTATAGGGAGACTATAGGAAGGATCATACTAGTTTGCTCTAAGCAGGCGAGAGTGACCCTTTCAGTACACGAGAACAAGATACTCAGAATCACCCTGGTGCAGATAATAATAAGGACCTTGTGGGTACCATCTAGATTACATGAAGCTCATGAAATTAAGATGTATTACTTTACATCAGCCCTCTCTCTCTCTCCAGTGTTTTACTAAGAGATAATCTCATTAGTCCTTGGCATAACCTTTGTTTATACCTGCAATAGGGTGTGGCACTACACTCTGTTTAGAGTTCTTTGTTGACATGCCCCTCCCGGTTGGATTACTTGGGTGTATATAAGGGGACTGACTTGAGGCCCCTTCACCTTTTGACTTTGGACCTTTTACCTTTTGGCTGCTGTGGCTTTTGGCTCCTTGGCCTTTTGCTTTTAGCTTTTGGCTTTTGGCTCGTTGGCCTTTTGCTCTATCTTCTGGGTAGGACTCATCTCGGGTGAGATCCCTCTCTCTTTGGTGGGAGACTTAGGCTCTTTTGTATGGTCTTAAGTTCGGACCAGAGCTAAAGTTTGTTCAATATATTGGAGTGCTGTGGAAGAGCTTTTGTACTATTAAAAGCCATTTTGGAACTGCACCGGACTCGTGAGTTTTCATCTGTTCTCCCGCGCGTCCTCGGAGGTAGAAGACAACCTCTGTACTGACACTGTCGGGGACCCCGGCGGCATTCCCCCAACATCAGGCTCTGTGGAAAATCGGTGCATAGCTCTCTCTAGGAATAGAACTGCTATTTCAACTCACAGTTCAGTGTACCAGTACCTTTTCATATTTGAACATATATTTTACAAATGCCTTATATCATTTATTTTGCTACGTTGAAATCCCTAGTTGTAATACATTAATTTTGTTTTGCCAAAGTAGCTCATTTAGTTAATGGATGGCCGAGCCAACTAGTCTACTTTATCCTGTGCCCCAGACGCCTTAAGAATAGTTTCAGTGGCTGAAGCAATAAGGATAGTGAGTAAGGCATTTGCCTGCATGTGGCAGACCCGGTTCGATCCCCTGGTATACCTTATGGTCCACTGAGAACCGCCAGGATTGATTCCTGGATGCAGGGGCAGGAGTCACCCCTGAACATTGCTGGATATGACCCAAAAAGCAAGAAAAAGCAGAGTTTCACTCTAACGGTATTGTTTTTCTTGTTTTTTTTTTTTTGATATGTGTTACATTTGCCAGGTTTGTTATACACATCATCCTTATGAATTAATTTCATATGGTGAAAATCATCATGGTCTTGTTTTCTTCTACGTGAAGTGATTTGGTTCTAATCATGCTACATTAGTAGTGATCTGAACATTTATTGCTGGCTTATCTTTTACTTACACACATGTCCTATAGCAGTTAAATGTACTCATTTCCACCTTTTTATGCATTTTAGATCACACCCAGCAATTCTCAGGGGGTTACTCTTGGCTCTACACTCAGGAATTACTCCTGGCGTTGCTTGGGGACCATAGCGGATGCTGGGTAATGAAACCCGGGTCGTCAGCGTGCAAGGCAAACGCCCTACCCACTGGGCTATCCCTCTAGCCCCTCGTTTCTGCTTTTTTTTTTTTTTTTTTTTTTTTTGTATTTTGTCACAATCAGCAGTGCTCAGTGTTTACTTCTGTTCAGGGATCATTCCTGGTGTATTAGGTGTCCACTGTGGGCTAGAGAGAATCAAACCCTGATGGCCCACTGTAAGAAAAGTGCTTTGCCAGCTGTAATACATCTCTGAACACCACATTTACTATTTTAGTACTATCGCTCCAGCGTGCACACTTCAATCTGTTACTAGCGTGCACATTTTAATGTGTTACCATTTTATTTTTTTTAGTTTAGGTAATATAAGTCAGATTTGACTATTATGGTTTTTTTTTTTTTTTTTTTTTGCTTTTTTTGGGTTACATCCAATAATGCTCACGGGTTACTCCTGGCTCTGCACTCAGGAATTACTCCTGGCAGTGCTCGTGCGACCATATGGGATGTCGGGGATAGAACCCAGACCAGCACAGGGTAGCCGCGGTGCAAGGCAAACGCCCTACCCGCTGTGCTATCACTCCGGCCCCATTATGTTCATGTTTAAATAGGCAAATTTGTAAAGTATTGGAAAATAATTTATTCAGTGCATGATAGATGCCATTTCTGAGAGATTTGCTTTAAGGTACTGTAGGCGAGACAAATAAGCCTATAAAATTGAACTTTAAAAAGCTGTCTTTATAATAAAACGTAGAATAATGAATTTTGGTAGAACAGAGTAGTGATGGGAGCTATATGTAAGTATGAATTATATAAGAAATGGTAGACATGTAATTTTGAGGTCTGTAATTGTGATTATGAGTCATGATTGAAACTAATTTTGCTTTAAGCACTGTGATTGACAAAGTATATAGTTTTTCATAGTACAATTGTTACAAGCATTCATTATTCAACACCAGTTCCACCTCTAGTGTGCCCCCCCACTGCCAGCAAAGACCTTGTGTTGGATGACAGGTTTATCTAGTCTGGGATCTTTGCTGTTTTACCCACTCACAGCTTAATCTACTTAAATGTTCTTTTTTTTTTCTTGGGCACACCCGGCAGCTCAGGGTTACCCTGGCTCTGCACCAGGAATTACCCGGCGGGCCGGGGACCTAGGGACGCCGGGATCGAACCCGGCGGCACAGGCCGGCTACTTAAATGTTCTTAAGCCAAGGTTCATTCTAATGAGATCTTTCTTTGTAAACACTGCTAGATAGTGTGGCAGTTAAGAAGTCACCTTGACTCTGAATAACTTCTGACTTATTATACATCTACTAAGACTTCTATGTTTTCTAGATTGGGTACAGCATGTCACCCAACATGAATGCATTTACATGACTCTATACTTAAAGGATCACTCTTGGTGGAGGTCAGGAGCACCCATGGGTGTAAGGGATGAAATCCAGTCAGCTGCATGCAAGGCAAGTGCCTTACCCACTGTACTGTCTCTCTGGCCCTTCCAAGATCTTTCTAACTCATCTAGATTCTTTTTCCATTTACCCAATTTTAATTTACATCCCCTGCTTTTAACCGGCCAGGCATACAGAGCCTAAGAGTGATGCCTCTGCATAGACAGATGCCACCCCAAGAAAGGGATGGGAGCGATAGGACAGTGGGTGACGCACTTGCCTTAAATATGCCCAACTCTACTTCAATCTCTGGGGTCTGCCACACTCCACTAAGAGCAGTTTGTGAATGCAGAACCAGGAATAACCCCTGAGCATGTGCAGGTGTGGCCCAAATTTTACAAAACAATCATAAAATAAGTATCACCCCCACATCAAACATAAAAATGGTTCACATGGAAGGACTAAACTTTATTGTGTCTTTATACAGAAAGTGATACAGAAAGTGATACAGAAAGTGATAGGGCAAAGCAGTCTTTGTCCTTTCTCAGTCCTGATCTTGTTTGAAACATAGATCTTGGGGCCGGAGTGATAGCACAACAGGTAGGGTGTTTCCTTTGCATGTGCCCTACCCAGGTTCCATCTCCAGCATACCATATTGTCCCCGAGTGCTGTCAGGAGTAATTCCTGAAAGAAGAGCCAGGAGTAGCCCCTGAGCATTGCCAGGTGTGACCCGAAAAGAAACAGATCTTCTGGACCAATCTCCATGGTTGTTCATACCATGTCTCCTGGGAAGAATAAAGTTACTTTGTGGATGAGGAGTGTTGGTACTGTGGGTAAGGTGTTTTCTTTGCTCGAAGCTGATGCTGGTTTGATCCCCAGCATCTCATAGTCCCCTGAGCATAAACAGGAGTCATTCCCGAGTGCAAAGCCAGGAGTAACCCTTGAGCATCACCAGTTTTGTCCTCCAAATACAAACAAATAAATAAAATACTAAAATTACTTCATGCAGGGGCCGGAGTGATAGTCCAGCGGGTAGGGCGTTTGCCTTGCACGTGGCCCGGCCCATGCCGGCCCAGGTTCGATCCCCGGCATCCCATATGGTCCCCGAGCACCGCTAGGAGTAATTCCTGAGTGCAGAGCCAGGAGAAACCCCTGAGCATTGCCGGGTGTGACCCAAAAAGCAATAAATAAATTAATTAAAAATAAAAAATAAATAAAATTACTTCATGCAGAAGAATGTATTTCATACCTTTATTCCTGATAAAAGTAAAATTTTAATATATGCAGATGCTCTAACCCTGTTTTAAAGATGTCATAATTTATGAGAAGTTAGAATAATTAAACTGTGACATATAATTGTACTGATGTACAGAATACAAGTATGGTGCATGATATGGAAGATAAATCAGACTTGAAAAGGAAGTTTCCAGGCTTCCGCCTCTTTACTCCAGACTTTATGCAGCTAATAAGGAAATGTGTCCTTCAGGGGATGGTGGTGTTCAAGGATGTGTCTGTGGACTTCACGTGGGAAGAGTGGCAGCATCTGGGTGATGAGCAGCGAACCCTGTACAAGGATGTGATGCAGGAAATCTACAGTCACCTGGTGTCAGTGGGTGAGTGATGATTTTATTTTAATCCAACTATAATTTTTTATTTACTTACTTATTTATACATACATGTATTCATCCACCTATCCATGCTTACAGTCAGGAGAATGATTTTTCAACAGTATGCAGATTTTCCAATTTTTTTGAAGCCTGAGATCAATTTTTAGCGTGTTTTTAATTATTCATTTATTTTTTTTTTAGTTTTTTTATTTTTACAATTACAAAGATATACAATTAAAAAGTTCATATTTGGGTTATTCATTTATTTCTTGCTTTGGACTATACCTGGCAGTTTTCAGGGCTTATTCCTTACTGTCTTAGGGATCACTCCTGGTGAGATAAAGGGACAATCTGTCATGCCAGGAATAGGTCATGTGGAAAGCAAGCATCCTACAAGCTATACAATTGCTCCTGCAGCAAAGAACAGATTGGAATCGATTCCTGAGCACACAGCCAGGAATAATCTCTGACACTCCACTGTCTCACTGTATCAATGTCTTCCCGTATATTATCGATTTGCTCGAGCGGGCACCAGTAACGTCTCAATATGTCCTGTCACATTACAAGATAGCCCAAGGGCATCATCCCGCCCAGGAACATAAAGAGCCTCAAACCATTCCATCAGGTCATGGGAATGAGGTCTATAATTTTTAGTGGTATCTGGCATGTCATATAGGACATGGGTAGCTTGCCAGGCTCTGCCAGACTCTGACACTCCACCTAAAATAATTTGGTGAAGTATCATGGTTTATAATAATATTGATGCTATAATTTCATACGTAAATGTTACTACACCATACCAAACATCAGTGTATTTAGTAATTCACCAGTATCCCTAAGTCCCTTAATCACTTTCCCTTCTTTTTGTCTAAGATTCTAAAGGTTGTAGATGTTATTTGACATAGGATAGAGGGAGGAGGTTTCTCTTACATCTTTCACCTTTGCTTAAATCACTGGATGGGTGGAAGAATACATGTATAGACCAGGAGTGTTTTTGTGGTGACCTTCAGAAACAGTCCATTAAAGTACACAGGTGGCAAGTCAGGTGGCACACAGATGGCAACTCAGACCACAGTCATCCCTAGTCAGGATCACCGAGGCCTCCCTCTGGCCCTCTCATGTCCCAGCAAATCCCTTGCCACGTGGGAGTTGGTCTCCTAGCCATGTGACAGGCGGGCTGTTTTTTTTCTCATGTGATTATCCAGCGAGTCCCTTACCCCATGGTAGTTAGGCTGTTTTTCTCACGTGACTGAACCCAGTGAGTCCCTTGCCACGTGATAGGCAGGCTTTTTTTCTCACGTGACTGCATTCAGCAAATTCTTTGCCACGTGACAGGTGGTCTATTTTTCTCACGTGACTGCATCCAGCGCATTCCTTACACATGGTAGGTAGGATGTTCTTCTCATGTGACTGAGTCCAGCGAATCCCTTACTGTGTGATAGGCAACTGCATCCAGCGAATCCCTTGCCATGTGGTAGTTAGGCTGTTTTACTCATGTGACTGAATCCAGCGAATCCCTTACCACAATAGGCGGGCTGGTTTTCTCACGTGACTGCATCCTGGGAATCCCTTACCACGTGGCAGTTAGGCTATTTTTCTCATGTGACTGAATCCAGCGAATCCCTTACCATGTGATAGCTGGGCTGTTTTTCTCATGAGACTATATCCAGCGAATCCCCTGTCATGTGCAGGCAGGCTGATTTTCCTCCCATGACTGCATCCTGTTCTTCTCGTCTTAGTTCTCCGGGATCCCTGTGGACATTTCTTTTCCTTTCCTCCCCAGCGCTCTGTCCCTCTTGGGTTCTGGCCCTTGGGCCACCTTTTCTTTCATTTCTGCACACACGAAGTTCTGTGCCCGCCCCCACCCCCCAATATTTCTTCTAGAGACAGGCTTGTCTACACCCAGGGCTCTACCCCATGGGCCTTGGATAGTTTATGGTCTGACATAGAAAAAGACTGGCCCCCTGAGATAAATCCAGAGCCTCGGCAGAGCCTGGCAAGCTACCCGTGGTGTATTCGATATGCCAAAAAACAGTAACAATAATGGACCTCATTCCCAATGAATAGAGATGTTACTGGTGTCCACTCGAGCAAATCGATGAACAATGGGAAGACAAGTGATATAAGTGATATTTATTTATGTATATACAGGGCCAGGTTTGAGTTGGATGGGAGGGATTGTTGGGACATTAGTGATGGGAATAGGGCACTGGTGGAGGTCTAGGTGCTGGAACACTATATGACAGAGACCCAATTATGAACATCCTTGTAATTGTGTATCTCACAGTTGTATAATAAAAATTTAAAATAAAATAAGTTGCATGATTTCCTGGCAGTGACCTGTGATATAGTCTACTGTGTATAGATAGCACCATGTTGTTATCCATTCCATCTCTTGACGAACATTTTGATTATTTTCCTAACCTAGCTACTGTAGTAAGGGCCACAAATTGGCAAGGGTGTTCATGACTATTCTCACATTAATGATTGTATTTTTGAAAGCAAATACTAGGGGCCAGAGCAATAGCACAGCGTTTAGGGTGTTTGTCTTGCACGCGGTTGTCCCGGGTTCAATCCCTGGCATCCCATATGGTCTCCCGAACTCCATCAGCAGTATTTCCTGAGTGAAGAGGCAGGAGTAACCCCTGTGCATCGCCAGGTGTCACCCAAAAACCAAAATAAAATTAAAGAAAGCAAATAACAATAAGTGAATCACATTTTTAAGGAAGGGTATGGTATTGCCAGCAATTCTCAGGGTTTGCTCCTGGCTCTCTACTCCGGTGTCACTTGCCTCTCTGCATGCTCAGGGCAATTTATGAGATTTTGTGAATTGGACCCGTTTTGTCTGTGTTCAAGGCAAGCACACTTCCCATTGTACTCTCTCTCTGGCCCTTTACTGCATTGTATTTTTTTGCTTTTTTGGTCACCCCTGACAATGCACAGGTTCTTTTTCCTTTCTTTCTTTCTTTCTTTTTTTTTTTTTTTTTTGCTTTTTTTGGTCACACCCGGCAATGCTCAGGGGTTTCTCCTGGCTCTGCACTCAGGAATTACTCCCGGTGCTCGGGTGCCAGAAATCGAACCCGGACCGGCTTGGGCCGGCTGTGTCCAATGCAAATGCACTACCCGCTGGGCTATCGCTCAGGCCCCAATGCACAGATTCTTGACTGCACTCAGGAATTACTTCTGACGGCTGCTGCGACTTTATGGGATATGCCAGGTAATTGAACCAGGGTTGGCCACATGCAAGGCAAATGCCCAACCTGCTGTACTATCGCCTCCAGTCCCCCCTCTCCTGCTTTCTTGAGGAATTGCCATACTTTTTCCCTTCCCTTCCCTTCCCTTCCCTTCCCTATCCCTTCCCTTCCCTTCCCTTCCCTCCCTCCCCTTCCCCTCCCCTCCCCTCCCCTCCCCTCCCTTCCCTTCCCTCCCCACATGCAAGGCAAATGCCCAACCTGCTGTACTATCGCTCCAGTCCCCCTCTCCTGCATTCTTGAGGAATTGCCATACTTTTTCTTTTCTTTTCTTTTTCTTTTCTTTTTCTTTTCTTTTCTTTTTCTTTTTTTTTTTTTTTTTGGGGGTCACACCCAGCAATGCTCAGGGTTACTCCTGGCTCTGCACTCAGGAATTACTCCTGGCAGTGCTCAGGGCACCATATGGGATGCCGGGGAATCAAACCCAGGTCGGCTGCATGCAAGGCAAACACCCTACCCGCTGGACTATCGCTCCAGTCCCAAATTGCCATACTTTTTCTATAGAGACCAAACCAGAAGACATTCCCACTAATTCTGAATGCTGGTCCCACTTTGACTGCATCTCCTCCAATTCTAGTGATTTTTCCGTCTTTCTCACTCTCGAGTAAGTTGTTATCACATTGTTGTTTGGCTTTGCATTCCTTGATAATTTGACAGTGAACCCTTTTCATATGCCTACTGCTGATGCAACATTGGCAAACTATTAAGCATTGTGTTGCTAGCATTCTTCAAGTATTGTAACCTTTAGATAGTTGAAAAACATTCCTGTATTGATTTTTTTTTTCATCAATAGGACATTCACATACCAAACCAAAAGTGATCATGAAGTTGGAACAAAGAGCAGAGCCAAGACTCGTGGATCCCCCAAAGACAGCCTCTCAGGTCAGTCAGTACTTACTGGATACAGAGGCTGGAAATGGGGAAAGCAGGCAAAGATTGTTTCGCTGAGATCATTGTTCTTGGGGCTGATTGGGGTACTCAAGAGATATGGGGTCTGGCGGGTTTCCTGGCCATGTTCTGGGCCAATTAACATTTCCCCAGCTTATGGACAAGTTGCACGGTACTATCTCTAAAAATCTAAGACTTTAATTTTTTTTTCTCCACACTCCTCACTCCACCTAATTCCATTCACACACTGCCACAACCAAAACCGCATCTGCCATGATAAGTACTTAACAAAAGACTCCTCACAGGGAGTTACAAAAGTAAAGGCTCATGTTTATCTCAAGAAAATAAGATGAGAAGGTAGCTTACCCATACCAGGACATCTTCAGGGACCCAAACCCCAGCACCCTGGGCTTTAGAGTGGAACCCAGAGTGTTTTCTCTCACTCTTCGGTGGTAAACAATCATTTCAATCATATTTCTAGTCATTTTTGTATAAATACAGTAGATAAAAAAGACATCTATACCCGTGAGTAAATTTATCAGTTTACCTTTTTTAGGGAGTTGGAGCCATTAGAGCCCAGACTGCATTCCTCTCACCAGAGTGATCATTCTCAATCCTCTCAGGATCTGATTGATCTCCTCCTTTGGATCAGAATAGAGCCTGCTCCATGACCTTGCTCTCAGAATACTGCTCAGGACATTTGTTTTTCCCAAGGTGAGGCCAGGATGATTTAACTCATTGCTGCCCTGGGTTCATCCAGTCCGACAGTCAGACCCTTGGGGTGTAATTAATTAGAATCAATCTAAGGGCAACTGATATTTTCAGCTAGGAAATATGACAGATTCCCGGAGTATAATCTCACCAGTGCATGGCCTTCAGACTTTTTGTGTTTATACAAAAAATGTTTTGTGGGGCTAGAGCAGTAACACAGCAGCTAAGATATTTGTCTTCCACCCTGTCAACCCAGATTCAATCCATGGCATTAGGGTCCCAATTCATGAGTGCATGGCGAGGAATAACCCCTGAGCAGAACTGGGTGTGGCCCATAAAGAAAAAAAGAAAAAGAGAGAAAAATTGTTTCTACTAACAAGCACATGTAAATGACCTACAAGAACAAGAGAAGGAACCCTTTATTCCAGTACAAAATATAGGGCGAATAAGTAGGATTGACAATAAAAAGTTTTCCAACAGTTATTAATTATTCTTCAGGTTTAAGCCTTATAGCAGGTACTCTGTATCTGTGCATTTTATCATATCAAAGTGAGGTCTAGTTATAATTCACTTTTTTATATTAAATGTAATTTCAATTTGACTGTCTTTGAAACCTGTTGGTGGCCTTGGTGTCTTTAGAATTTCAATAATTACACCCTCCTTCATTGTTTTGCATTATTTCTTTCTTTGTAATATGGCCTTAATCTTTTCTAATATGACTTTCGTTTACCAGTAATAAAAAGAAACATCTTTCAGTACAATGTGTTCTCCATAAGAGAGCTTTCATAAGACATTAAGGAGTCAGAGAGCAAGTATACAGATTATTGTGCTTTTCTGATAGGATGCTTACTCAGTTCTAGCCGCAATTCTGCTTGCAGGCATATAGTCTAATCAAGGCCAGGATTGATTCCTGAACATAAAACCGGTAATAATCCATGGTGAACATAATCTCTCAAACTCACCTTGGCCAAGTGAAGGAGAGAAAGCTCTGAAGATGGCCTGTATTAAGAAAGTGAGATGCTTTTTTTTTTTCAGTTGGGGGAGCAAACCCACCTATTCTCAGGTGTTATTCCTGCTCTGTACTGAGAGGGTAGTATTACCCCTTGTTCATAGCCCTCGAGTTCCTGCTTGCCAGCTTTGGGTTTTGTATAATAAACAAAAGGTTATTTCTCTTCTCTTTTTTTTTTTTTTTGCCTTTTTTTTTTTTTTTGTTTCTGTTATACCCAGCAATGCTCAGGGGTTACTCCTGGCTCTGACATCATAAATTACTCCTGGCAGTGCTCGGGGGACCATATGGGATGCCTGGGATCAGACCCAGGTTGGCTGCATACAAGGCAAATGCCATACTCTCTGGACTATTGCTCCGGCCCTGTTTCTCTATGTCTTGTATGGCTTTTATATGTTTAATGCTAGTGATGGTGATGCTAGTACAAATGATTTTTATATAGACACAAGAAGACAGTAAAGGCTGTACATTTGTGATACAGGAGGTAATTAACACTGAATTGGTTACTCCGGCTCATCTGTCATATTTCTTTTTTTTTTTTTTTCTTTTTGGGTCACACCTGGCGATTTCAGGGGTTACTCCTGGCGGTGCACAGGGGACCGACCATATGGGCTGCCAGGGATTGAACCTGGGCCGGCAGAGGCTGGCCACGTGCAAGGCAAACGCCCTACCCGCTGGACTATCACTCTGGCCCCAAGCATCTGTCATATTTATTTTTTAACTTTAAAACTCAGTTGCCCTTAGATTGATTCTAATTATTCCTTACACCCGTAAAGGAGGGTCCCATCTCTGGATTAGATGGACCCAGTGCAAACTGTGAACAACCTATCCTGATCTCCACATGGGATGGAATAAATATCCCAAACAATATTATAAGTTGTTAGCGAGGTCATGGAAAAAACTCCATGTCTATTTTTAGAAATACATTTTTATTGAATATACTACAGTAATCTCATGCATCCATTATAATCCTGTCTTTTTTAAACATCGCTTTTTGTAGATGAATCACTACAAGATACGCCCTAGACCCCTAGTTATTACAGATACAGTACAGTAAAAAAAATCTAGGAACTGAAATAAGTCAAAATCTCACTGCAGTCTGCATCATTGCGTGAATTATAGAGAATAATATGACCAAATTCTTCCTATGACTGAAAGAAAAATAAGCACAATTTCACATTCGTCTCAAGACTATTTGTATGTTGTAAAACTATTTTAGATGAAAAAAAAATTATATGTTCCTGGAGCAAGCAGGTGTCCTTGGGCTCTACTTGCATGAGACAGGTCATATGGAGATGTTACTAGTGCCCGCTCGAGCAAATCGATGATGAACGGGAAGACAGTGATACAGTGACAGAAAACTATTTTAAAAGGAAGTAAATTTTTATTCAAAAAATTTTTTTCCAATATGATTGAAAGAAAACTTTATATTTACAATATATGAATCAAACACTTGCCTAGAAATGTTTTCTAATGTGGTTATATCCATCTCATTTTAGATATTGAGCTTGAGCATGATTTCACCGAGCATAACCAGAGAATTCAGTGTAGACAGTTTTGGCAAGCTGGAATTCAGAAGAGGAAAGAAACAAATGAGAGGAATGATTACCAAAGTATTTTAAATTGTCATGCTCCACATGTTTCAGAATGGATGTTAAATGACCACTCTCCTGTCATGATGCCTAATAAATATGATGCAAGTAAGAACACTGTTCAGATTGAAGATCCTCCTGACATCCACCGTATACAGAATGTGGAGAGGTACAAAACATTCTCTGAAATAAGTAATATCACTGAACTTTCAAAGATGCATGCTGCTAAAAAACATCATGAATGTCAAAAAGACAGTCAGCATTCAGTCCTCAATATCCATCAGAGAACACATAATTCTCATTATGTGTTCTCTGATAAAACAAGTAAACATGCAGAATTTGAAAAAACTTCATCAGAAAGACCAAGACTCAGTGAACATCAACTAATACACCCAGAGGAACAATCATTTGAAAGTCAAGAATGTAGAAAAACTTGCTTAGGTATATCAAAGCTCATGAAATATGCAGAGTTGACAAAGCAGAGAAATGGAAGAAAATGTTCACAAGCACATCACAACTCAATCATCAGCAAACTGACAAGAGAGAAACCCTTTGAATGTGAAGAATGTAGGAAAACTTTCTCAAGCAAGTCATACCTCCCGAAACATATGAGAATTCACACAGGGCCGAGACCCTATGAGTGTAGTGAATGTAGGAAAACTTTCGTATGGAAGTCAGACCCTCACGAAACATAGGAGAACCACAGGGCAGAGACCCTATGAGTGTAGTGAATGTAGGAAAACTTTCGTATGGAAGTCAGACCTCACGAAACATAGGAGAATTCACACAGGGCAGAGACCCTATGAGTGTAGTGAATGTAGGAAAACTTTCTTATGGACGTCAAACCTCACGAAACATATGAGAATTCACACAGGGCAGAGACCCTATGAGTGTAGTGAATGTAGGAAAACTTTCTCATGGAAGTCATACCTCACTCAACATATGAGAATTCACACAGGAGAGAAACCGTATGAATGTAATGAATGTAGGAAAACTTTCTCACGGAAGTCATACCTCATTGAACATAAGAGAATTCACACAGGAGAGAAACCCTATGATTGTAATGAATGTAGGAAAAGTTTCAGAAGTAAGAGAGACCTCACTGTACATATGAATATTCACACAGGAAATAAACTCTTTGAGTGTAATGAATGTAGGAAATCATTCTCACGAAGATCACAACTCACTGCACATATGAGAATTCACACAGGAGAGAAACCCTATGATTGTAATGTATGTAGGAAGAGTTTCACAAGGAAGAAGTAACCTCACTGTACATATGAATATTCACACAGGAAATAAGCCCTTTGAGTGTAATGAATGTAGGAAATCATTCTCACGGAGATCACATCTCACTGTACATATGAGAGTTCACACAGGAGAGAAACCCTATGAGTGTAATGAATGTAGGAAATCATTCTCACGGAGATCACTTCTCACTGCACATATGAGAATTCACACAGGAGAGAAAACCTATGAGTGTAAAGAATATAATAAAACTTATTAAATAGAGTCATCCCTCATTGAACATGAAAGTTCACACAGGAGAGGAACCCTATGCGTGTAAAGAATGTAGGAAAACTTTTTTAGGAAAACTTAGTATTGTAAATCATATCTCATTGTCCATGAGAGAATTCACCCTGGAAAGAAATGTTGTGAATATAAAGAATGTCGGAAAACTTTCTCAGAGAAGTCATAGCTTGCTGCACAATAAACAGTACACACAAAAGAGAAATTCTACAAATATAAAGATTGTATGAAAGCTTTCCTGTTGACATCTTGCTACACTGTACATAAGAAAATTCACACAACAGAGGAAACCGTATGAAATTAAAGAATAGGAAAACATTCACATGGAACTCATACTTCAGCCAGCAAAAGAGATTTGACATAGAGAAATTCTCTTGTCATAAAGAATTTATGGAAGCAATAAATGAAGTCTCTGAATATCAAGACTATAGAAACGACTTCTGTTTTCACCAGTACAAATTTCTCATAGTCAAGATTCTACATCATTTCTCATGTGTCTGCTGTATGCATGACCCCATGTCTTAGCGTTCTGCAAGGCAGAAATGTAAGGATTCGCCTATCAACAATTTTTTTTTTTTTTAATCTTTTTTTATTAAATATTTTATATCACCATGAGATATACAATTACAGCGTTGTTCATGTTTGGAAGTTTCGGTCACATAGTGTTCCAGCACCCCGCCCTCCACCAGTTTCCATTTCCCACCACCAATGTCCCCAAATCCCACAGCCTGCCTCTATGGAAGGTTCTTTATCTCTTTTCTCTCTCTCCCTCTCTCTCTTATCCTTCTCTTAACACATTGTGGCTTGCACTACATACACTTAGTGGCCATCATGTGCATTTTCTTGCCTGTATTTAATCCTCAGTTCTAGGCTGGAATTAGCCCTTTTGACATTTATTCACACATGTTCCCTTCTCTGTCTTACTGCCTAACCTCTGACTCACAATTTGCGGTAATTTCCACTTTTGGTAAGACCTCCTAATCCAGGGTTCACCTGAAATTGGATTTTTGTGTCTATATATATATATATAGTTATGTCATGCAAATAAATGCAGTCATTCTATATCTCTTTCCTTTTGACTAATTTCACTCAATACGATCCTTTCCATGTCCATCAATTTATAGGCAAATTTCATAAATTCATTTTTCCTAACAGCTGCATAGTATTCCATTGTGTAGATGTACCACAGTTTCTTTATCCAGTCATCAGTTCTCAACTTTTTCCAGGTTCTGGCTATTGTGAATTGTGATACTATGAAAATAAAAGTGCGGATTGTGTTTCTGCTGTGTGTTTTCGGCTTCCCAGGGTATATTCCCAGGAATGGTATGGCTGGGTCAAAAAGGAGCTCAATTTCTAGCCTTTGGAGGAATGTCCATATTGTTTTCCAGAAAGGTTGTACCAGCTGGCATTCCCACCAACAATGGATGAGTGTCCCCTTTTTCCCACATCTATGCTAGCACTTGTTGTTCTTGCTCCTTTGAATATGTGCGGAGTCTCTGTGGTTTAAATGATATCTCATTATTGTTTTGATTTGCATCTCTCTGATGATTAGTAATGATGAGCGTTTTTTCATATGTTTTTTGGCCATTCAAATTTCTTCCTTGTTGAAGTTTCTGTTCATTTCTCCTCCCCATATTTTGATGGGGTTGTTTGTTTTTTTTCTTGTAAAGTTCTACAGGCCTGAATATCCTGGATATTAACCCCTTATCAGATGGGTATTGGATGAATATTCTTTCCCATTCTGTGGACTGCCTTTGTATCTTAGTCACTGTTTCTTTCGAGGTGCAGAAGCTTTTTAGTTTCATGTAGTCCCATATGTTTATCTTTTCTTCTAGTTGCTTTGTTATTGATGTTTCACCTTTGAAGATGCCTTTAGCTTCAATGTCCCGGAGGGTTTTTCCTATATTTTCTTCAATGTACTTTATGGATTCAAGTCTAAAATTGGGATCTTTCATCCATTTTGATCTGATTTTTGTGCATGGTATTTCCAGTACTATATTGACTAGAAGTGGTGAGAATGGGCAATCTTGTCTTGTCCCTGATCTTAGGGGAAGGCTTTCAGTTTTTCTCCATTGAGAATGATCCTCACTGTGGACTTTTGGTAGATGGCTTTGACTATATTGAGGGAGGTTCCTTTGATTCCCATTTTATGGAGTGTTTTTATCATGAACTGGTGTTGGATCTTGTCAAATGCTTTCTCTGCATCTATTGATATGATGACTTAAGACCCACAGCTGCGTTGCTTGGCCCCACATGGAAGCAATCCATGGAGCTGACTTCTCGGTAAGGGGCTCTGCCAGCCCCTGGCCAAGTCCAACATTGCCCCAAGGGTTCACGTTCGCTCACGTGCGGGGAGGGGCCATGCTGGCCAGACTTGGAGCAGAGATTTGGGCTCTTCTGCCCTTTCCTCCACCTAGCCAGATAACCCAGAGAGTCCCATGTCAACCCACAGCTCTGTTGACACCCCGGAGAGACCAGACCCACCATTCCAGACCCACAGCTGCGCTGTTGGCCAGTAACCACCCCATGGGCTGACCTCCCAGTAGGAATCGGCCGCCCCTGGCCGAGTCCAACATTGCTCCAAGGGTTTGCTCACACGTGCTGGGAGGCGCCTGGCGGACTTGGAGCGGGTTTTGGGCTCCTCCGCCCTTTCCTCTACCCATGCCAGCTACCCCGAGAGACCCACGATCAGGTCCTTCCCAGGATATTTCACATCTCTAAATATCTTGTATAGAGTTCTTGATCTTTTCCCTTTAGTTTCATCAGTAAATGCTCGATTCTACTGAGAGTATACCACCTACGGCAGAGTTGGCAGCTACCCATGTTTTATTTGATATGCCAAACAATTATTGACCTCAATTCCATGACCTGAAGAATAGTTTGAAGCTCTTTGGGTCCCTGGATCAAGCAGATCCCTTGGGCTACACTTACTAGACAGGATGTATGGAGATGTTACTGGTACCGCTTGAGCAAATCTATGAACAACGGATACAGTATACAGTGGTATTAGATAAGGTCCAAATTATTTTTTACATGTTGCTGCCCAGTTTTCCCAGCACCACTTGTTGAAGTGGCTTTCCTTACTCCATTTTGGACTCTTTGCACCTTTATCAAAGTTAATGATCATTGTTTGAGGTTGGTGTCAGGATACTCAATTCTATCATAGGTCCACGGTCTGTTTTTATTCCAATACCACGCTGTTTTAATGACTACTGCCTTGTAGCACAGTTTGAAGTTGGGAAAGGTGATGCCTCCCATCTCTTTTCCCGAGGATTGCTTTAGCTATCCTTGGGGTTTATTGTTCCATACAAATTTCAGAGCTTTGGTCATTTCTTTGAAAAATGTCATGGGTATCCTTATGGGACTGCTTTGAATCTGTACAGAGCTCTAGGGGTATTACCCGGCACCAAGTGAACATATGGGGTCACACATTCAGGGCAAAGACTTCCTTTTTGTACTCTCTAACTCCTTAATAGTGTTCTTTAAAAAAAAAAAAATATTCCATGTGAAAAGAGTGAGGGTAAAAAAAAAACCTGATTGGGGCCAGAGCGATAGTCCACGTGTCGGGCAAGCCGCTGGGGTCCCCGACAGTGTCAGACAAAGTTCTCTTCTACCTCCGAGGACTCGGGTAACAGATGAAAACTCACGAGTCCGGTGCAGTTCCAAAAAGGCTTTTATAGACAAAAGCTCTTCCACAGCACCCAATATAAGAAAAACTCTAGCTCTGGTTGAACTTAGACCATACAAAAAGCCTAAGTTTCCCACAGAGAGGTCTCACCCGAGATGAGTCCTACCCAGAAGAAGGAACAAAAGGCAAAGAGCAAAGAGCCAAAAGCAAGCCAGGGCCAAAACACAGGAGCCAACGAAGCTAAAAGGCTAAAAAAAAGTGAACAGGCCAAAGGGGCATAGTCAGTCCTCTTATATACACCAAAGTAATAAGGGAGGGCATGTCAACAAAGAACCCTAAACAGAGTGTAGAAGAGCAATGCCACACCCTATTGCAGGTATAAAGGTTATGCCAGGACTAACCGGATTATCTCTTATGTAAAACACTGGGCTGATATAAGTAATACAGCTGGGCGGAGCATGGCCCAGCGGGTGGGGCGTTGCCTTGACGCTGTGTGGTGGCCTGGTCATCCCTGATCCATGGTCCCCAGCACCAGGAGTCCTAGTGAGAGCCAGGAGTAACCGAGCACCTGGTACAAAAAAAAAAAAATAACTAAGGACCACAAGGCAAGACGCCAGGGAAGATCCTGGACGCGAAAATGCCCATGTCCTGTCAGGTAGTCCCTGAAATTCAACGCCCACGCTGAAGGTATAAAGGAGCTGTGCAACTAGAAAACATTAGTAGATGTTGAGCACAAAGTAACCAACCGCCACTGAGTGTTTACATAGAGAGATCTCATGAGAACCTGGCTAAATAGTTAAGCTGTATGGGAAACAACATACTCCCAGAAACTAACCTTCCTCCAAATATTTGTCTTACCCACCTTCTCCGGGTCCCGGCACCCAAGCCCCGAGCACGGAGTGACCTATGCACCAAAACCCAGCATTCCAGGTGTACCCAAAACAAAAACAAAAAAAAAAACTGGATTTCTCAAAACAGCCCCTGGTTTTCACCTTTGGAGACAGTTTTCTTTTTCAAACACTGTACTATCACCTGCGGCTCAAACGTAGGCCACCTGCCCCTCAAGGTGTTCAGTGTCTGCGGTGTTCTGCTGCATTGCAGGGACACAGGATAGGCTTACCCCCAGGACTCCCCTGGGCCCTGGTTGGTGGAGGCTGACGAGAAAACTGGCCCCCCTTGAATGAACTTAGCCCCCAGGGCCTGGGAAGCTACCCATGTTACTGATAGCCAAAAACAAACAATAGAACAGACAACCAGACAACGCGCACTGCCCAGCCCACGGGGACCCCATGGAGTCTCTAGGATTCCCCCCCCCCCCGGCCCAATAGCACCTAGAGTAAACATCACATGGGAGGGCTGTTTGAGGGGTTTTGGGCTCCTCCCTATTTCCGCCCAACCAATAACGGACAAGGAACAGACCAGCGCACAGCTGCGCTCCCCACGTGGAGCAGCCCATGGAGTCTTGAGGAACAGCTTTCCTGCCAAACCCAACGTAGCACCTAGGGTAAAGCATCATGTTGAGACGCTGGATTGAGTGGGGATTTGGACTCCTTCCCTCTGTACCATGGGTACGGGCTCGAAGCCCCACAATAATACTTAAAAACAGAACACAGTTACGGCCTACAGGCTCAAACTGTAGACCAGATCCTTCAGGTCTTTCACTCTGTACACCATAATGATCATTGTAGTTGTACAATGGGGAGGTTGTACACTGGGGAGGTTGATGGGGAATGAGGAACTATAATGGCACACTAGAACTCACTACTGAATAAAACATAGATACTTGTATCATAAACCCTAAGGCAAGTCACAAAGTATAAGGAGAAAGACAGAGACAGAGATAGAAAGATAAGGTGCCTGAGCTCCCAGAACGGGAACCTAGGAATTCGCAGATGGAGTCAGGGGTCAGCCATCCCCCTCCATTTTGTCAAGCCTTTGGCCCCACCCAGGAGCTGCCCTGGGCACCAGATAGCATGAGGCCTTGGATAAGGATGTGCCTGGGGAGCTGGAACCCGCTTTCCCGGCTAAGCTGACCATGGGACTCCCAGGAGGACAGATGGGTTTTGGGAGTAGGCCCATCACCTCCGGGGACCCGGACAGCCAGATGAGACTCGCCCACCACACTAGCCACCACCTTCACTGTCTGGACGCTGGGATACTACCTCACGACCAGATTAACAGAGTAAAACCAGTTCCAGCCCAAAATAGTGGAAACAGTAATGTCCTTTAATGCACTGCATACTATGATGTGCAGGAAAGTTTGGCTGGAGGGAGAGATAGAGAGGAGAGGAGAGAAGACATACAGAATCCGACAAGTAGTTGAGGTGTGGGAGGGGGTGGAGGTGGGGACATTGGCGATGGGAGATGGGTTTGGGTGGAGGGATGGGTGTTGGAACGCTGTGGAACCAGAACTCTGCCTGAGCATCTTGTTATTGTATGTCTAAAATGGTGTAATAAAATCTGGGGGGGTGAAATAAATAAATTAATTTTAAAAAAGGATAAGGTGCCTGCAATAGAGGTTGGGTGGGGGGGGAGCATTGGCACATTGGTTGTGGGAGTAGGACACTGGTAGAGAACTGGATGCTGGAACATTTTATGATAGAGACTCAATTGTGAACGTCCTTGTAATCGTGTATCTCACAGTGGTATGATAAAAATTTTAAAAAATAGAGGCCAGAGTGATAGCACAGCAGATAGGGATTTGCCTTGCACTCGGCCGACCTGAGTTCGATCCCTGGCATCCCATATGGTCCCCGAGCACCACCAGGAATAATTCCTGAGTGCAGAGCCAGGAGTAACCCCTGAACATTTCCAGGTGTGGCCCCAAATGCGAATATATATGTTAGGTCATGGGAATGACCTAACATAATTGTTACTGGTATTTGGCATATCAAATACGACACGGGCAGCTTGCCCGGCTTGCCATGTGGGTGGCATACTCTTGTAGTCACCTCTAAATACAGCATTTATTGATGAACTGGAGCCAGGCTGTGATAGGCCTCGTCTGCTGGATGGAGTTCTGACGAGAGGGAGTTCCAGATGTGGAAAATGGTGGTCCTCATGGAGGGGGGGGGGGGGGAGTCTGGCTTGTTGCAAGGCTCTGCTGGGGTGGCGGGCCAGGGCTAGAATCCGCCATCCCTCCAGGGTACTTGTAAGCAGCTTGGCGCAGGGAGAGCTGGTAGCAGCTCTGCCCCATGTCTGTGAGTCTCTTTATCAGCATACCTGGGCCGGACTGAAAAAAAAAAACTGGTGCAGGGTGGGTGTCGATGATCCGGACTGTGATAGGCTCGTCTACTGGATGGAGTTTTGATGAGAAAATATATATATATGTGTGTGTGTATATATACGAGACAGGACATAGGGATGTTACTGGGCCCGCCGGCCACGATGATGAACGGGAAATATATATATATATAATATATATATTAAAGTATATATACATATACGTATATATATATATATACAGTATATATATATATATATATACAGTGATATATATATCACTGTATTACTGTATTACTGTCTTCCCGTTCATCATCGATTGGCTCGAGCGGGCACCAGTAACATCTCCATATGTCCTGTCTCATGCTAGTAGAGCCCAAGGGCACCTGCTTGTTTTTACCTATGAAAAAGAATCAAAACTGTTCCACCTCTTTACGGGTTTTGAATAGTTCTTTAAATTGAATTGAATTGTTCTTTAAATTGAATGTTTCATATTACTTGCTCAGAAAAAAACCTGAGTGAATGTAAATAAAATTATCAGAAAACATTTTAAAAAGTCAGTTTGTGATGATTGCTATATAAATTTCATGTGCTTAGATATAGTACAGTATAACAGGCTGCCTTTTCTTACATATATAATGAAGTTCTAAATTGTAGCATCTGAAATATAGTGCATTGAACTTTATTTTGTACATGAGTTTCATTATAATAATTATGTCTTTCAATAAAAGAAATTATTTTGGTTTTTATTTGGGTCACCAGCATCGGTGCTCATGGCTTACTCCAGGCTCTGGTCTCAGGGATCATACCGGGTGTTGCTTGGGTATCATATGGGTAGTTGGGACAAACCTGTGGGCCACAGGCAAGGCAGGTGACCTCCCCACTGAACGATGTTTCTGTTTCATTCTCCTGACAATGTTTTCTGCAAGAACAGAAGAGACTGGAAAAGCTGGGTAGAAATGAGTACTTGGGCATCCACAGCAGGAAAGAAGGTCCCAGGGTAACCCGACTTCTTCAGGCACCTGTCTGGTCCCAGCCTGAAGGTGATAGTATACAGCCTGTGGTGGTTTCCTCCTCCTCTGTGGCTCCCCACATACACCCCGAAAACATACACATGTTGCTAAATCTTCATAAATACCGTACAAGTGACTCAACCGAGCAACCCTGGCCTCAGAAGAAGAGACTCCAATAGAACAATCTATCAGTTCAATCAGACAAAAGGCCAGGTACACAGCCATGACCTATTCCAGTCCTTCAAGGTTCAGGCCTCTGTAAATGCATTTCAGGAAGTCATATAGGCCAGATATGGTCTAGAGCTTACTGCAGACCAGCCGAAAAGTAGGGCACAGGAAATAAGCCCTGAGGAGAACTTAATGACCCAGCCAGGGAGACTCCAGAGAAGGCTTCAACCTCTTGAGACAGGAGAAACCTCCGCAGGAACAAAGGACCCAGAGGAGAACAGGAAAGAACTAAGTAAATTTCCAAATACCATAACCACTGACACTCATCGATAAAGTCCCAAAGTGGTGCAGTGTGGGGAAAACCCTCTCTAACCATCTTGTTTGTGCTTGTTTGTGCTGTTTTTCTGTTTTCCAATTGATACTTTATTCAGGCACCTTTAAAAATTATTTACAGTTAGATTTGGACACACATTGTTCCATAGCAGACCCTGCCAGCAGTGTCAACTCTCCTATACCATTATTCCCAGATTCCTTCTCTTACCGCTTTTTTACCCACTGCTGCAATCTTGACAGGCTTTTAGTTTGGTTTTTTACGTATGGGTCTTGTGATCTCAGTGTTGTTCACTGCGTTTGGATACTCAGCTTTGTCATTCTTCAGCATCACTGATGGACATGAATTCCTTTGACCCCTTCTAATTTATTTCTTCCCTTTCCTTTATTTTTACTTCCTACTCTTTATTCAGGGGTCACAGGTAATCTATGCATCTTCTCATTAAAAAATTGCATTTCAGGGGCCAGAGCGATAGTACAGCGGGTAGGATGTTTGCCTTGCACGCGACTGGCTCATGCCGGCCCAGGTTCGATCCCCGGCATCCCATATGGTTCCCCGAGCACCGCCAGGAGTGATTCCTGAGTGCAGAGCCAGGAGAAACCCCTGAGTATTGCCGGGTGTGACCCAAAAAAGTAAAAAAAAAAAAAAAAAAATTGCATTTCGGAGGCCGGAGTGATAGCCCAGCGGTAGGGCATTTGCCTTGCACGCGACCGGCCTGTGCCAGCATGGGTTCGATCCCCGGCACCCCATATGGTCCCCTGAGCGTCGCCGGGTGTGACCCAAAAAAGCAAAAAAAAAATTGCATTTCCTGGGGCCAGAGTGATAGCACAGCAGGTAGGGCATTTGCCTTGCACACGGCCGGCCCAGGTTCAAGTCCCTGGTTTCCCATATGATCCCCTGAGCACTGCCAGGAGTAAATCCTGAGGGTAGAGCCAGGAATAACTCCTGAGCATGGCCGGGTGTGACCCAAAAAGCAGAAAAAAAAAAAAAAAAACCAACAACTTGCATTTCCACCTCCAGTAACTGTAAGAACCACAGAAAACTGATACTGCTATGTTTGTCCTTCTCCATCCGGTTTCTTCACTGAACGTGGTATCTTCCAGTTCCAAAGCAAGGTTGCAGCAAATCATGTAATTTCATTTTTTTGCTTGTGTTTTATGAGATGTAGCTTTTCCTTCACATTTTCCAATGCTGTAAAAGTTTACTCATATCACTTTTTCTTTATCTGTGTGTTTATGACATATGTAGGCACCACTGAAGTTCTGGCGCCACTTTGCACTTTGACCCAGAAAAGCTCTTCAACATATTTTTCACTAATCTGCCAGTTTTCTCTGTCATATTCATAATTTCACAAAATGTACTTTTGTGTTTTTTAATTAGTCTCTTCATTGACTTATTTTACATATATGAGTTGAAAAATTGACAGTTTTGATTTCCTTGACTTTCTTTTTTTTTTTTTTTTTTTTTGCTTTTTTTGGGTCACACCCGGCAATGCTCAGGGGTTACTCCTGGCTCTGCACTCAGGGAATTACCTCCCGGCGGTGCTCGGGGGCCATATGGGATGCCGGGAATCGAACCCAGGGGAGCACAGGCCGGCCGTGTGCAAGGCAAACGCCCTACCCGCTGGGCTATCGCTCCGGCCCCTATTTCCTTGACTTTCTTGATTCAAGTTAATCAGAAGCATTTTGTTCAATCTTCAGTTTCAAGAAAATTTCCATTTTGAGACTGGGCTGATAGTCCAGGGTTCAATACCCAGCATTCCATATGGAACCCTGAGCATTGCCAGGAGTAATTCCTGAGTGCAGAGCCAGGAGTAACCCTCAGCATCACTGGGTATGACACAAAAAAAAAAAAACCATGGGGCTGGAGCGATAGTCCAGCGGGTAGGGCATTTTCCTTGAAGGAGGCTAACCCGGGCTCAATCCCCAGCACCTCCTACGGTCCCTGAGCACTGCTAGGAATAAATCCTGAGTGCACAGCCAGGAGTAACCCTTGAGCATCGCCGGGTGTGACCCAAAAAAGAAAAAAAAAATCACAAAATAGGAACATTATCCTGACTCCATAAAAGACACCTGAGCATCCCCCCAACTCGGCTGTGTTGGCTAATGATAACGTCTTTCAGACTTCCTGCCAAGTGGGTACAAGTTATTAAGAAATTACAAGTTTATTAAGACTCTAATTAAAACGTTAGAGGTAGTACAGTGGGAAGGCCTGGCATAAGCCGATGCAGGTTTGATCCCTGAGTTACCCCGAATAATAAGAGTACTGAGTAGTAGGTATGACCCCAGGGAAAAGAGGAGAGAGGGGGGGGAGGGAGGGAGAGAGAGAGAGAGAGAGAGAGAGAGAGAGAGAGAGAGAGAGAGAGAGAGAGAGAGAGAGATCCAGAGCCATAGTGCAGCAGTTCGGGCGTTGGCCTTGCACCGGATGACCTAGGTTCCATCCCGCCATTCCATATGATCCTCCTGCACCACCAGGATGACTTCCCTGAGCATCGCTGGATGTGGGCCAAAAAGCCAAAAAAAACAAAAGATCCTAAAATTTGCGCAGTAAATATGCTGAGCGGTAGAGCACCTGCTTTGCATCCACACCCACACCCACGCAACACACCCCCAGCACACACAGGCCCACCCATACTTATTCCTCTCTTACCCCCACTACACAGACAGATCATTGTGAGCTAAACTGTCCAATTGCATGCGCCCACCTAGTCATCCTCTATGAGCTCACACAGAGAGCGCCTGTGGCACGCCCAATCACGTTTGGGGGGTGGGTGTATCTGCTCATCTGTCCAATGAGAGAGACTCATGCTCCCAAGAACTTCCTGTGTTCTGCTTCGGGGTAGTTGGACCAATCAATATCTCTCAGCAATTTCCTGTCCCTGTCAGACTTAACTGGGCCAGATCGTGGTTGGATTCAGGGGACAGCCACGGAACCTGAGCGTGTTAGGAGATGGTGCGTGCGTGGAGTCAGGGAGGAGGCCCAGAGGCTCTGGAGCCGTGTCTGACCAGTTTCCTTTACCAAGGGGCCAGCCTGCCCGGTTTTATCAAGATCGCCATGGTGGGACCCAGTGGGGATTTCTGCCAGCGGGGTGGTCGCTGTGTTATATCCCAGTCCTTACCTGGGTTCAATGCCCCAGTGGCACCAGGTGACATTTGGATTAGGCGCTCACTGCCCTCGGGCGCCCTCACCTCTCCCACGTCAGATGCTCGGTTGTCACCCTTGGTCCAGCTCCTCTTGGTGCTGATTGCGAGGTTCTTTCCCCTTACCCCATTTTTGGGTCACACCCGGCAATGCTCAGGGGTTATTCATGGCTCTGCACTCAGGAATTACTCCTGGCAGTGCTCGGGGCATCCCAAATGAGTGGGAGGTTCTGACCTCAGACTGGGGTCCCCGTGGGAAAGGACCTTTCTTGTCTCTGGGAGAGCTGGGGACCCCTAAGTCTTTCCCCCTAAAAAGGAGGATGGACTAAGGGGACGGGGTGGGGCGTGGGAGACGCTTCATGCCAGGCGCGATGGGGAGCTCGGGCGCCGGCTCCAACCGTGTTATATATTAGTCTATATAATACAACACAAGGGTGGCGCTGAAGAGTTTTGGTGAAATGGTATCACCCTTTCGAACCCCTCTTTTGACATTGATGATCACTTCTTTGTAGAATGGTGAGATCCTGGTGGTGAATCCGTAATACAGCTCATGAAGGATCTTGATGTATTGGGTTTGAACACCCTGTTTGGCTAGGGCTTCGATGACCGCTTCAGTCTCCACAGAATCAAAGGCTTTCTTTAAGTCAATGGACATGAGACAGAGTGGCATCCTGAGCTCCCTACAAACTTCAGTGAGCTTGGTTACCGTGTGGATATGGTCGATTGTGCTGAATCCTTTTCGGAAGTCAGCTTGTTCGCATGGTTGCCCTTCATCTAATGTTCTGCCAATCCTGTTCAGGATGACTCGAGTGAACAGCTTGTAGATGACAGACAACAGGCAGATGGGGCGATAGTTGCCAATTTCGTGGATGTCTCCCTTATAAACAGTAGAACTGTCTTGCAGGTTTTCCAATGGGATGGCACGTTGCATTCGGACAGGTAGTGTGTGAAGAGCCGAGCCAGTGTATTGATGAGTACTGAAGGCAGATTTTTCAGATGTTCGGGTCTTAACTTTGTCTGGGCCTGGTGTGCTATTCTTTTCTTTTTTTTTTTTTGGCTTTTAGGGTCACACATAGCAACGCTCAGGGGTTACTCCTGGCTCTGCACTCAGGAATTACTCCTGGTGGTGCTCGGGGGACCATATGGAATGCTGGGGATCGAACCTGGGCCGGCATGGGCCGGCCACGTGCAAGGCAAACGCCCTACCCACTGGGCCATCCCTCTGGCCCCACTGTTCCCTTCTTTACTGACGAAATGGCATGTTGGATTTCAGGAGGGAGAACGTTGGGAACTACATATCCATCCTGCGGAATTTGGTATGTGAGCTGGTGGACGTGGCTATCAAATAGATCTGAGTAGAAGTCATGGATAATCTTCTCCATTGCCTTTCTGGAAGATAGATCCATTAGGACGTTGGAGGGCAGTCATCTTGGTCTTATAGTTGGCGAAGGACAGGCAGGCGTTGTGAATGCCTTTCTTGGATTCTGCTGCATCTTCCAGTATTTCTGCCCTTCTCTCTTTGAGGTCTTCCTTTATCTCTTCTCTGAACTGCTTTGCGAGATTGGACATTAGCATGTGGTTTCCTGAGGCTCGTGCCTTTCCACGTTGGCAAATGAGCTCGAGAGTTTTTGAAGACAGGCATCCTCTTTTGGTTTTTTCTCTCTCGGCTTTCTTCGCACAATCGTGGAGGTGCTGAACCAGTTGGTTGTATTCTTCATCGATGTCATCAATGATGGTATCTTCCCATGTTGCCTTGAGAACATCATGCAACAATTAGAATGGGAAGGAATGGGAGTGAAGATAGATGGTTGGCAACTAAACCACCTCTGCTTCGCTGGTGACATCATTCTAATAACACCAAACATTAGCCAAGCAGCACAAATGCTGGCTGACTTTTGACCGAGAATGTGGAAAGATAACTCTACAGCTGAATCTCGGCAAAACTATGTTCATGAAAAATGAACTAGTTCCAGAGGCCCCATTCACTTTCAATGGAACAAACATCTCTGAATGCAGCAGTTATTTGTACCTAGGTCGAGAAATCAACATGATGAATGACCTAAAACCTGAGCTGCGCAGGAGGAAGAGAGCAGCATGGAATACCTTCAAAAGCATCAAAGAAATAGCTAAAAAGACAAAGAACCTCTGGCTCTGGGCACATTCTTCAACTCTACCATTGTCCCTGCATTAACATACGCCTCAGAGACCTGGGTCCTACGAAAGCAGGTTGAGAATGCTATTCGGGTTTCCCAAAGAGGAATCGAAAGAGCTATGCTTGGAGTATCACACTTCACTCAAGTGAGAGACGGAATCTGGAGTTCCGACCTCTGTCGCTGTTCCAGAGTCAGGGACGCTGTCTCATTTGCCAAGGCATTGAAAATCGTATGGGCTGGACATGTAATGCGATTTGGAGACTGCTGGACTAGAGCCATTACTGACTGAATCCCACGCAATGTCAAAAGATCACGTGGCCGCCCACCTACAAGATGGTCAGACTTCTTCATCAAGACCCTGAATGGTTTGAGGCTCTTTGTATTCCTGAAGCAACCAGATGCCATTGGGCCACACTGGCACATGATAGGGTCAAATGGAAATATTACTGGTGCTCGCTAAAGCAAATTGACGAATAACGAGATGTCAAGTGATCCAGTGATAATACAACAAACATATTCAGTGTTTTATCTTTCCGGGGGCCTTCCTGGGTGCTCTTCGCCAATGAAACAGGCAGTTCAGTGCCGGCACCTGAGGATGTGGTGCTGCTCGGGTCCCCCAGCTGCGGATCACCCAGAAGCCCCCCACAGCGACTGTGCATAGGGCCGTGCCCTGAGACCATGTGCCCTGATTCGGCGTGGGTCTCCCAGGTTCCTTTGATTTATTTTTAGCTTTTCAG
>JAJIBD010024392.1:0-65987 GCA_021461705.1 Cryptotis parvus
TGCATTCCATGGACCATGAGAGCAACTTCCGACCCGAGTCCACCATCCCAATGGAGCCTTGGAGGAGCCCAGAGAAACCCCCACACCTTTCTGGCAGCAATCTTCACAATCCACACTCTGCAGCAGGTAAGATCTCCACCCAGCAGACTAATCCAGTCTCCAGCCCGCAGATTAATACGTCTCCAGCCTGGCTTGTCAGAAACCCAGCCTACAAGGATCCACACTGTAGAGACCCGCCCTTCAGAGGAGAGTATTTCAAGCACAGGAATGCTTTCCCATTGCGCGAGGCCAGCTGCACGGTCACGGGATTTAACTCCAAATTACCGTAAATATTCTACCCACCCCTCTGAGAGAGCCCCACAAAGTAATGAGAATATAGTGCCCGCATGGCAGAGCCTGGCAAGCTGTCCGATGCGTGTTCGATATGCCAAATCCAGTAACAGAAATGTTTATTTTCCTGACCCTGAAAGAGCCCTTAATATGGCAGCAGTAAGAAAGGCAAACAAGCAGTGCCTGATAAAATTTCATGGCCATCCTAGGCTGCCAAAACGAAGAAGGACTAAAATGACTGTTTGTACTTTCAATGCACGTACGCTGGCATCGGAAGCATATATTGAGGATCTGATGCTGCAAGCGCAAAAAGATCAAGTACGACATCATTGGTCTGACTGAGACGAGGAGGCGCCAGTTGCATCATGCTGTATTTGACACCAGAGAAGAATTGTTCCTTGGAACATGGCGACAAAAGAGGCATTGGTGGCGTTGGTGTCCTTGTCAACACGAATATGGCCATAAACATTGATCCATTTGAATGCCTAACAAACCGGATAGGACGATTACACTTGAAGAGATGTGGCCCACTGCCAGCAATTTCTATCTTCATTGTTTACGCACCAACATCCACATACAAAGAAGATGAAATTGAGAAATTCTACATGGAACTGGAGGAGTTCTATAAAATAGATCACACCTTCTACAAGATCATAGTCGGTGATTTTAATGCCAAGATAGGACCAAGAAGATCGGCTGAAGAACTCCACATCGGGACCCATGGCCTAGAATGGGACGAACAGGGTGAGAGACTATCTGAGTTCATCATGTCCACCAAGACCATTCATGGGAACTCACAGTTCCAGAAAGCTGAAGCGAAACGTTGGACATGGGAATCTCCTGGCGGACAGTTCCACAATGAAATTGACCACATCATCTTCAATCGACGGTTTTGTCTGACCGATGTAGCTGTCGTCCCCAAATTCCAAACAGGATCGGACCACCGTCTCCTTCGGGCAAAATTCTACTTCCCACAACGGGGAGAAAAGGCTGCAAAGTTTAAGAAGAGAACTCCCAGACGACCACCAGCTTGGAACTCTTTGGCACCATTGCAGCAACATGGGAATATACCATCATTGACAACATCGATGAAGAATACAACCGACTGGTTCAGCACCTCCATGATTGTGCAAAGAATGCCGAGAGAGAGAAAGACACAAAAGAACGCCTGTCTTCAGAAACACTCGAGCTCTTTTGCCAACGTGGCAAGGCGCAAGCCTCAGGGAGACCAAATGCTAATGTCCAAGCTTGCTAAACGGTGCAGAGAAGCCGATAAAAGAAGACCTCAAAGACAGAAGAGCAGAAATACTAGAAGATGCAGCAGAAGCCGGGAAAAGCATTCGCCCCTGCCCGCCTGTCCTTCACCAACTATAAGACCAAGATGACTGCCCTCCTGACGCCCTGGATGGATCTATCACATCTTCCAGAAAGGCAATGGAGAAGATTATCCATGACTTCTACTCAAATCTCTTTGATAGCCACATCCCACATACCACATTCCACAGGATGGATATGTCATTCCCAACGTTTTCCCTTCTAAAATCCGACATGCCATCTCGTTGGTAAAGAAGGGAACAGCACCAGGCCCAGACAAAGTCAGACCCGAACACCTGAAGATCTGCCGCCGGTACTTATCAATACATTAGCTCGGCTCTTCACATGCTACCAGTCCGAATGCAAGGTGCCCTCCCAATGGAAAACCAGCAGGACGGTTCTACTGTTCAAGAAGGGAGACATTCACGACATCGGCAACTATCGCCTCCATCTGCCTGTTGTCTGTCATCTACAAGCTGTTTACACGAGTCATCCTGAATAGGATTAGCAGAACACTAGATGAAGGACAACCATGTGAGCAAGCAGGCTTCCGGAAAGGATTCTGCACAATCAACCATATCCACACAGTAACCAAGCTCATTGAGGTTTGTAGGGGAGTACAGGATGCCGCTCTGTCTCACATTCATTGATTTACAGAAAGCCTTTGATTCTGTGGATACTGAAGCAGTCATCGAAGTCCTAGCCAAGCAGGGCGTTCAAACCCAATACATCAAGATCCTTTGTGAGCTGTATTACGGATTCACCACCAGGATCTCACCATTCTACAAAGAAGTGATCATTAATGTGAAAAGAGGGGGTTCGACAGGGTGATACCATTTCACCAAAACTCTTCAGCATCACCCTTGAGAACATCATGCGACAATTAGAATGGGAAGGAATGGGAGTGAAGATAGATGGTCGGCAACTACACCACCTCCGCTTCGCTGATGACATAGTTCTAATAACACCAAACATTACCCAAGCGGCACAAATGCTGACTGACTTTGACTGAGAATGTGGAAAGATAGGTCTACAGCTGAATCTAAAGAAAACAATGTTCATGAAGAATGAACTAGTTCCAGAGGCCCCATTCACTCTCAATGGAACAAACATCTCTGAATGCAGCAGTTATGTGTACCTAGGTCGAGAAATCAACATGATGAAAGACCTAAAACCTGAGCTGCGCAGGAGGGAAGAAGCGGCATGGAATGCCTTCAAAGTCATCGAAGAAATAGCTAAAAGGACAAAGAACCTCCGGCTCCGCGCACATCTCTTTGACTCCACCGTTCTCCATGCATTAACATACGCCTCAGAGACCTGGGCCCTGCGAAAGCAGGATGAGAATGCTATTCGGGTCTCCCAGAGAGGAATCGAAAGAGCTATGCTTGGAATATCACGCCTCTGTCAAGTGAGAGAAGGAATCCGGAGTTCTGACCTCCGTCGCTATTCCAGAATCAGGGACACTGTCTCGTTTGTCAAGGCATCGAAAATCAGATGGGCTGGACATGTAATGCGATTTGGAGACAACCGCTGGACTAGAGCCATTACCGCTTGGATCCCATGGGATGTCAAAAGATCACGTGGCCGCCCACCTACAAGATGGTCAGACTTCACCTACAAGATGGTAAAGACCCTGAAGGAACGGTTTGAGGCTCTTCATATTCCTGAATCAACCAGATGCCATTGGGCTACATTGGCACGTGATAGGGTCCAATGGAAATGTTACTGGTGCCCGCTCGAGCAAATTGATGAGTAACGGGATTCAAGTGATCAAGTGATCAATAATTACCTGACACTGCCACCTACTCATCTTCTAATGGGGCTGTAAGCTCTAAAGTGAAGAAGAGGAAATGCGTTTTTGGCAGTGATAATGTGTGTCTTCTGCTAATGTCAGCTGCATCTGCCTTTTTATTTAGAGCTTATGTAGAAAGTTAAGGCAAGAGTACAAATGCACATCTTGCTGGACCCTCTGTTAAATGCAGTTCTCTTGCAGGGGTCTCAGTCACAATATGTCATATACATCCTATTTGACTTGAATAGGAATTCTTATGAATGATGAACTTCTTTCCTGGCTCAGAGGAAATTTTATTATTTAGTTTATGATGTCATCATCTGTAATCCTGAGAGTGATTTGACTCTTCCCAACTCTCAGGTATGTGTCATTTGAATGGAAAAGATGAGCTTGATGAGAAGTAAGTTTTATTGAAGGTGAAAGCAAAGGGAATGGAAACTAAGAAGTGGTTTACTAACTAAACTGACCACAGTGGGAGGGTGGGAGTGGGGGGAGATGTAGAGGACACTGAGGTAATGCCACCTGCATGGTAGAGCCTGGCAAGCTACCCGTGTCGTATTTGACATGCCAAATGCCAGTAACAATTATATACCTCATTCCCATGACCTGATGGAATGGTTTGGGGCTCTTTATGTTCCTGGAGCAAGCAGATGCACTTGGGCTCTACTAGCATGAGATAGGACATATGGAGATGTTACTGGTGCCCGCTTGGAAAAAAAAAATCGATGATGAATGGGAAGACAGTGATACAGTGATACAGTGATCTATAATGCTTGGTAGAAGTTGTGTTGAAAAAATTCTCACCTGTCAGTATGTTTTATTAGTTGAAACTGTGAGCCTGTTTTCAAAGTTGTTATTGGTTCTCAGAATAGGTTTTAATTTGATGTTTAGTTACCTCTCATGCTCCTTTGGTTTTTTGCCCTGTCTGTACCATTTTGAGCTAAGTTAGCTCTCTTTTTTCTGAGAGTTCTCTATTAAGGTAATTCTTGTAACTTTAAAATTATTCATAATGCTGGACATTATTGAAACAGCAACTTCAAAAGTTATTTCTATCTTTATTCCCCTCAACACTTAAAATCTAACATCTCTTCATGCAGACCAGAGTCTATGGTTTAGTTTAGTTTTCCTTTTTATTTTATTTTTAAAAAATAGTTTATTTATTTTTGCTTTGGGGTCACCCCTAGCGGTGCTCAGGTGTTATTCTTTGGCTCTGCACTCAGGAATTATCCCTAGTGGTGCTCCGGGACCATATGGGATGATGAGGATTGAACACAGAGTTGGCATGTGCAAGGCAAATGCCCTCCCTACTGTGCCATTGCTCTGGCCCCAGGCTCAACCCGCCCCCTTTTACCTTTGCTTTGCTGCAAAAATGTTACTCTGATTTCTGCCCTGTGTTTCCATATTCAAAATACAGTCCCTCCTTGACATCGGCAGATTTCTAAACTCTCACCTATTGCTTCAAAGACTTGAATGAGTTCCCATGGCTATGATGGTAAGGATTGACCCCTTTTAATTCCTCCTAAACGGAAGTAGCTGTTGAGCTTATGGTAGAAGTGGAGGCAGGTAGAGGAGGAGTGCCAGAGATTCTGGTTAAATACGATTGGTTGTTTTAAATTCTGTCTCCATAAGGTGTAGCCAGTCAGATGGCTAAGGGAAGTGATTCCGGGGTGGAGATAGTAACACTTAAAAGAGGGAATCAGTTCAGGCATTTCCCTTAACCCCTCACCTGATTTGGAGGGGAGCAGGAAAAGCTGCCTGGAACAAGGACCCAGAGGCCCACAGGGGCCTTGCAAGGAAGGCCTGGGGGTCCCAGCAACACTCTGGAGAGCACCAGGTCTCAGACCAGGATGACACTGAAGGACACAAAGCAGGGGACAGGACGAGTGACGTCATGCATTGAAGAGGTCAATAAAGGGATAGAATGAGCGACATCCATTAGAAAAGACTGGGCAAGGAGGGGATAGCAGGAGTGACTTTGTCCATGGAAAGCATATTTAAGAGAGGCCTAGCCCTCAGTCTGGGTAACACCTAGAATTACCTACTTATACTGTACACCAAAGAAACTTCCAGTGATATAGACCGTCAGTTTGGTGTTTTTTAATGCTAATTTTACACACAAGACTCAAGTAGGAACAAAACTTGTTTTGTTGTAATTATCTGCATGCTGGAGCCCCACTTCCTCCTTCTCTGGTGCCACTCATTTACTTTTGGTGCAGTTCATGTGGGTCCTGCACTCTTGTCTTCCAGAGTCAGGGATGTGACAATCTTTTTCTCTTTGTAGTTCTTCCCAGCCCCTTTCTGCACACATGTAAGTGAAATCCCAACCAGTTCCCCCACTCTCGCTTTGAAGGGCATGCAGCTGTGATGTGACCCTGATTTGGTTCATGTTTCAGCTGCTGCCAGCTTTAGCAGCGAGGCTGTAAGTTCCATTTATTTTCCTGTGTCTTTGTGAAATGCCTGATTCCTCCCAAGGCTTCTGGTTAGCTTGTTTCCTCAGTTGGCCAATAACCGACCTAAGGAAAGTCTTTGGAAAGTTCACCCTTGATAATAAGGAGTCAGGGCACTGAATAACTGTGAGAGGCTCCATGTTACTAGGGTTTCTATAGTCTGGGGGAAGAAACTGATCAGAACCACAGTCTCTGCCTGCAGAGTCTTGAGCCAGTTTTTTTTTGTAATTCTGCACTTAGCACACAAGAATATTTAGGTGTTTTATGCTAGAGAGTCTGGATTTGGGATATAGGAAATACATACAGACCAGAGTATGGGCCAGCATTTTGCTGAAAGGTAAGCAGGAGAGAATGAGTGATGAAGTAAAGCACGAGAGGGAAAAAGGAAATATTTAGGTCAGTATACTACAATGCTGTAGCATTGATAACTGAAATTTTTATTATGCAAATCCATTGGAATATTTGGCTATCAGGAGGGGACTTCATGAACTCTCCTTTCTCATTGAGATATGGCTTAGATATCTATGTATATATAATATATAGTATATAATATATGTATATTATATATACATGTATGCACACACACACATATATATTTGTATTTTTATTTGAGGAGAGAAGATAGAAGATACAGAAATGATGACCTTAGGCATTGTTGCTATAGGAAAAATTCCTATAGCAACAATGTTTTGAAGGTTTGAACCCTAGGAACTCCTCACTACCACATACCATTGGCCACTGAGCTCCTAAAAAAATGTTGCCATGAGGCCGGAGAGATAGCCCAGCGGGTAGTGCATTTGTCTTACACACGGCTGGCCTATGCCGGCCCAGGTTTGCTCCCCGACATCCCATATGGTCCCCCGAGCACTGCCAGGAGTAATTCCTGAGTGCAGAGCCAGGAAAAACCCCTGAGCATTGCCGGGTGTGACCCAAAAAGCAAAAATAAAATGTTGCCAGATGCTTTGGCTTTTTCCACTGCACTAGGGAATTGCAGTATGGGCGGTCCAATGAGGGAAGAGGGCAGAGAAGAGGGGGCAAGACCTCATGCTCTCAGTAGCCACTGAGTTTATGCAGAAAATATTTCTACCCACATTTCAAGTTGCTCTTACAGACCAAGTAACAAGTTCAATTTGTAAGAATCTGTCTAAAAGATGTCAACACACGTTGGAAAAGAAATATTCTCACAGAGTAGGTGTTAGTCATGTTTCTTATTGCAGACAATTTGGAGAAATGGGGTTTGGACGACAGGGCATGAGTGCAATACAAATGCAACTGTTTGGAGGTAGTTTGAAGAAAGTGTGTTTGCCCTGTGAGTGCCCTGAAGGACATCAAAAAGTCTTTACATGACGGAGTTTTGGGTGAACTCTCTTTTGGAAATTATAGCCTGAGTCCTGAGCTGTCAGTCCAGGGACTGAGCTTTTCATTTCTCCTGAACTCAGTTCTCCAAAGGAAAGTCACAGTTCCAAAAATCCTTCCCCACTTAAGGATTTCTTGCTGTTCTCTGTAAATGGGTACTTTATATTTTTATGCTTTGTTTCACCATAGTTCATAAACCTGCAAACGTTGCATCTTTGTTGTTGCTTGAGGTTGCAGCAATGATGTTGGGGGTGGAACTGGCTGGCTTTAAAATATTACTATCATTTACTCTTAGCTCCAGTTTAGGGGCTGGAGAGTTTGTGGCTGCCTTAGTGATTGTTGCCTACTGATATGTAATTGGGTATATATTTTTCTTATGCCCTAGGAAAATTATTTGGAAAGGAAACTGCTTGAGGAGCTCAAACTAAAACCTGAGAGAGTGAGAAGCTAATTGAGTCTTTAGGCTAGAGTTTGGGGTTTGAACTCACTTGGTCTGGGTTCTAACAGAATTCTCTCACTTTCTAGCTGTGATAGAATCATAGTTATCCAAAACCCAATCCCTTTGCATGGGTTTTTGTTCATGCTATTGAAGGGAAGAATCAATGTCTCCACTCTTTCTTTTGTATTAAGATGCTCCTGACAACAGGGAGCAAGGAGGGTGATACTGGTCAGTTTCATGGGAGCCTCAGAGTTCTTAAAGGGTTTCCACTTTACAGAGGAAAATTGCTTCTGCCCATCAGACAGATGAAAAATTCTGGAGTACAGGAGTTGACATGGAGGTAAATGGATACGATCAACCAAAGCTCAGAGATGGTGAGACCCTTAATGCCCTGAACTACCCATCAGTGGTTTACGGACAAAGAAAGTACATACTTGAGAGAAGAAAAGTGCCTTATCTTAGGGATAGCTGAGTTGGGTTTGAATTTTCAGGATGATTTGGGAATGTTTGCAACTCTGAAATAGCTAAACGGATACATTAGTGATTAATTAGTATTTTATATAGGAATGAAAATGTACATTATACATAAAATTCCAGTGATTAATCATGGACCTGTTGCTTAATTTCTCTGTCACCATTCTTTGGACTGTAGAATTGCTTCAGAATGTTAAAGCAATGTCTGAGATGCTCTTATCCCAGGGCCTTGAGCAGAGTGAGAGGTAATAGAAACCAAACTGTTCTGGGCACATTGACAGGAAGGCTCAGCCCAAGATTACTGGAGTTGCTGGTTACTGGTTGGCAATATAGAGTACTTTGGCCCTTAAATGCGTCCTACTGGAGGGGAAAGGAAGTGTGGAAAGATGCGTGGACTTGAGGGCTTTACTCCCAGTCCTTAAGGATCACAGAGGTAAAAGGCAACTCTCCTCATTGGGAGCAGCAGTTCCTGAAATTTGGGGAGCTCCTGTAGCAGTGAGCACGGAAGAAGGGGATCTTCCTCTCAGCCTCTGCTCCCTCACTTTACTTTCACTTGCTGGGCATCTATCTGAGCTTTCAGTGTCAGGTTGAGCAATACTTCATTTAAGGAATTGGGTGGTTTAAAGTAAAAGAAGCCCAGATTGTTGTTCCTGGTATTGATCCTGACTTAACTCGATGGTGATCTGCTCTGTCTTGGGATCACTGTATCACTGTCTTCCCGTTCATCATCGATTTGCTCGAGCGGGTCCCAGTAACATCTCCATATGTCCTGTCTTATGCTAGTAGAGCCCAAGGGCATCTGCTTGCTCCAGGAACATAAAGAGCCTCAATCCATTCCAGAATGAGGTCTATAATTGTTACTGGTATTTGGCATATCAAATACAAGACGGGTAACTTGCCAGGCTCTGCCATAAACAAAGGTTATGCCAAGGTCTAATCCTTTCTACCAAGATTATCTTTTATGTAAAACACTGGAGAGAGAGAGGGCTGATATAAAGTAATACATCTTAACTTCATGAGCTTCATGTAATCTAGATGGTACCCACAATGTCCTTCTTATTATCTACACCAGGTGATTCTGAGTATCTTGTTCTCGTGTACTGAAAGGGTCACACTTGCCTGCTTAGAGCAAACTAGTATGATCCTTCCTATAGTCTTCCTATAGTCTCAGTGCTGTCTTGGGGATAGATGGAGAATTTCATGAGCCCAGTCTTTGCCATAACAAACATTGAAGTAAAAGTTGAGGTAGAAAATGTCAAATGAGTTTACAAAAGGTGCTGGGCCCACACATGCCCGTTGGTCTCCCTCAGTATTGGCGTCCATTTCTTTTTTGGACTTCCCTTACTGCTGAGACAGAGATGAAAATACCAGTCACCATTTATACTGATGCATCACAAAGATTATGGTTGATTACGTACAAAAACTGGAAAGAACCCCTTAGGGGCAGGAAATAAGGAGACATTAGGTGACTTAGTCATGCTGTTTGCTGCCCCCAAATGCTAGCCATGACTCAGCTATGGTCTTCATTCTGCATAGCAGATTGTGACCATATTTACATTGAGAGAGAAAAATGATGCTCCACAGTCTTACTCAGCTTCCTCCTGCTATGGTTCAGTAGTTCTAAGCACAATTTCTCAACACCTTTATCAATATCATTAGTCATATTCACTTGGAATTGTTTTCATAGAATCATTAGAATGACTCATCCTCTTCTCCAAAAGGTGGTTTATATTTGTTGCTGAATGCAGGTAGATTTGTACATCTGAAGGACCATGTACGTCTGAGGGATCAATTTGTGAATTCAGATCTGAGTCCATGAACTATTCCAGAGGCCAATAACCTCACCATAGATCTTATCATAGTCCTAGAAAGGACTCCTGTAGAATCCAGTTGGACGGAAAATAGCAGACATGCTCGGAAGTTTTGGGATACATCGTGAGAGCACTTTTGGTGTAGTATGAAAAGTCCCCTTTTACTTTAATGTATAATTTATCCATTATTAATGGTCTTTTCTAGGCAGAGTATTTGCTCAGTGTGCCTTCTTTATCCTGGGTTGACATCACTTAACACAAGTTACCAGATGCTCAGAAATGTCTTTTGGAAAAAATGTTTAATCACTTAGCTGAAAGTCATGGTTCTTGGTACATAAAAATGCAGCTAGACACAGAAATCAACCAAAGGATCTATTGAGCAAATGGGAAGCATGAAAGACTTTTAATTTAATTGATTTATTAATCATGAAATCATTGTGAAATACAGTTACAAAGTTGTTCTTGATTGTGTTTCTATCATACAATGTTTCAACACCCATCCATTCACCAGTGCACATTTCCCACCACCAGTGTCCCCAGTTTCCCTCCTTCTACCTTCCATACCCCTAGTCTGCCTCTATGGTAGGCACTTTCTCTCTTTCTCTCTCTCTCTCTCTCTCTCTCTCTCTCTCTCTCTCCCTCTCCCTCTCCCTGTCTCATCCCTTTTGGGCATTATGGTTTTCAGTACAGGTACTGAGAAGTTATCATATTTATCCCTTTACTTACTGGTATGAAAGACTTTTGCTTTAAATTTCTTCTACCAGAATTTCTTAGACTCCTATAGTCAGTCCAATGAGATCTATTGTACCAAAATTCTGAGGGAAAAAATCATCATCTGCTCTCATAGACTGTAATAGCAACAGTCCATCTAAGTCTGGTTAATGAAATTATGATCTTGCAATGTAATTCCGTCATTTTGAATGGCAGTATAGCTCTTTCTGATTAACATAAAAATATGTCCTGATATCACTGAGGAACACGGCAGTTTGTAGAACAGCCTGTGCCTAAATTTATTGTCCCTTAGTGTGAATATGCTGGGCCCTTATTACAGCTATGATTAGATAGAATTAGTCCCAGTCTTCAGGGAGTCTGAAGGGAGAAAGAGAAGAATCAAAAGTAACTGAATTATTTCAAAGGGAACAGTACAGTTGTGCTCTGAGAACACAAGGGAGCATCAACTACCCCAGCTTTGGGGAGTCAGGAAAGGCTTCCTAGAAGAGATTGCTTCCAATAATTATCAATGTTGGGTTGTGCTGAAATGTTATATTGTATCACTTGATCACTTGACATCCTGTTATTCATCGATTTGCTCGGCGGGCACCAGTTTGACCCTATTGCGTGCCAGTGTAGACCAATGGCATCTGGTTGCTTCAGGAATACGAAGAGCCTCAAACTGTTCATTCAGGGTCTTGATGAAGAAGTCTGACCATTTTGTAGGTGGGCGGCCACGTGATCTATTTTTTTCCTTTTTTAAAAAATTTTTTATTATACCACCGTGAAACATACAATTACAAAGGTGTTCATAATTGGTTCTTGGTAATACAGTATACCAGCACCCATCCCTCCACCAGTGCCCCATTTCCACCACCAATGTACCTCACCCCCTCCCGTCCACCCCCATGCTGCCTTAATAGCAGGTACCCCAGTTTCTCTCTCTCTCGGTCTCTCTCTCTCTGTCTCTGCATCTCTCTCCCTCTTATTTTACACATTGTGGCTAGCCCTGCAGATATTTAGAGTTTATCACTTAAGTCTCTTTGTGTATATTCAATGGTGAGTTTTAATCTGACATTACCATTTCACGTGATCTTTTTACATCTGTGGGATCCAGTTGGTAACAACTCTAGTCCAGCTGTCATCTCCACATCGCATTACATGTCCAGCCCATCTGATTTTCAATGCCTTGGCAAAAGAGACAGCGTCCCTGACTCTGGAACAGCAATGGAGGTTGGAACTCCGGATTCCTTCTCTCACTTGAGTGAGGCATGATATTCCAAGCATAGCTTTTTCGATACCTCTTTGGGAGACCCAAATAGCATTCTCATCCTGCTTTTCAGTAGGGCCCAGGTCTCTGAGGTGTATGTTAATGGAGGGAGAATGGTGGAGTTGAAGAGATGTGCCTGGAGCTGGAGGTTCTTTTTCTTGTTAGCTATTTCTTCGATGCTTTTGAAGGCACTCCATGCCACTCTCTTCCTCCTGCACAGCTCAGGTTTTAGGTCATTCATCCTATACAACACAGTTCCAGAAACCTGAAGCGAAACTTTGGGACATGGGAATCTCCTGGCGGACAGTTCCACAATGGAAATTGACCACATCATCTTCAATCGACGGTTTTGTCTGACCGATGTAGCTGTCGTTCCCAAATTCCAAACAGGATCGGACCACCATCTCCTTCGTGCAAAAATTCTACTTCCCGCAACGGGGAGAAAAGGCTGCAAAGTTTAAGAAGAGAACTCCCAGAACGACCACCAACTGGGAACTCTTTGGCACCATTGCAGAAACATGGGAAGATACCATCATTGACGACATCGATGAAGAATACAACCGACTGGTTCAGCACCTCCATGATTGTGCGAAGAATGCCGAGAGAGAGAAAGACACAAAAGGACGCCTGTCTTCAGAAACTCTCGAGCTCATTCGCCAACGTGGCAAGTCGCGAGCCTCAGGAGACCAAATTCTAACGTCCAAGCTTGCTAAACGGTGCAGAGAAGCGATAAAAGAAGACCTCAAAGACAGAAGAGCAGAAATACTGGAAGATGCAGCAGAAGCTGGGAAAAGCATTTGCACTGCCCGCCTGTCCTTTGCCAACTATAAGACCAAGATGACTGCCCTCCGATGCCCTGATGGATCTATCACAACTTCCAGAAAGGCAATGGAGAAGATTATCCATGACTTCTACTCAAATCTCTTTGATAGCCACATCCACCTGCCCACATACCAAATTCCACAGGATGGATATGTCATTCCCAACATTCTCCCTTCTGAAATCCGACATGCCATCTCTTCGGTAAAGAAGGGAACAGCACCAGGCCCAGACAAAGTCAGACCCGAATACCTGAATAATCTGCCGTCAGTACTCATCAGTACACTAGCTCGGATCTTCACATGCTACCTGTCCGAATGCAATGTGCCCTCCCAATGGAAAACCAGCAGGACAGTTCTAATGTTCAAGAAGGGAGACATTCACGACATCGGCAACTATCGCCCCATCTGCCTGTTGTCTGTCATCTACAAACTGTTTACATGAGTCATCCTGAACAGGATTAGCAGAACACTAGATGAAGGACAACCATGCGAGC
Organism: Cryptotis parvus; assembly: GCA_021461705.1. Taxonomy (NCBI): domain Eukaryota; kingdom Metazoa; phylum Chordata; class Mammalia; order Eulipotyphla; family Soricidae; genus Cryptotis; species Cryptotis parvus. The sequence goes on from JAJIBD010024392.1 coordinate 13,260, forward strand.
AAGCAGGCTTCCGGAAAGGATTCAGCACAATCGACGATATCCACATGGTAACCAAGCTCATTGAGGTGTGTAGGGAATACAAGATGCCACTCTGTCTCACATTCATTGATTTACAGAAAGCCTTTGATTCTGTGGAGACTGAAGCAGTCATCGAAGCCCTAGCCAAACAGGGTGTTCAAACCCAATACATCAAGATCCTTTGTGAGCTGTATTACGGATTCACCACCAGGATCTCACCATTCTACAAAGAAGTGATCATTAATGTGAAAAGAGGGGTTCGACAGGGTGATACCATTTCACCAAAACTCTTCAGCGCCACCCTGGAGAACATCATGCAACAATTAGAATGGGAAGGAATGGGAGTGAAGATAGATGGTCGGCAACTACACCACCTCCGCTTCGCTGATGACATTGTTCTAATAACACCAAACATTAGCCAAGCGGCACAAATGCTGCTTGACTTTGACTGAGAATGTGGAAAGATAGGTCTACAGCTGAATCTAAAGAAAACTATGTTCATGAAGAATGAACTAGTTCCAGAGGCCCCATTCACTCTCAATGGAACAAACATCTCTGAATGCAGCAGTTACGTGTACCTAGGTCGAGAAATCAACATGATGAACGACCTAAAACCTGAGCTGCGCAGGAGGAAGAGAGCGGCATGGAATGCCTTCAAAGGCATCAAAGAAATAGCTAAAAGGACAAAGAACCTCCGGCTCCGTGCACATCTCTTTGACTCCACCGTTCTCCCTGCATTAACATACGCCTCAGAGACCTGGGCCCTACAAAAGCATGATGAGAATGCTATTTAGGTCTCCCAGAGAGGAATTGAACGAGCTATGCTTGGAATATCACGCCTCACTCAAGTGAGAGAAGGAATCCGGAGTTCTGACCTCCGTCGCTATTCCAGAATCAGGGATGCTATCTCGTTTGCCAAGGCATCGAAAATCAGATGGGCTGGACATGTAATGCGATTTGGAGACAACCGCTGGACTAGAGCCATTACCGACTAGATCCCACAGGATGTCAAAAGATCACGTGACCACCCACCTACAAGATGGTCAGACTTCCTTGTAAAGACCCTGAAGGAACGGTTTGAGGCTCTTCATATTCCTGAATCAACCAGATGCCATTGGGCTACATTGGCACGTGATAGGGTCCAATGGAAATGTTACTGGTGCCCGCTCGAGCAAATTGATGAATAACGGAATTCAGGTGATCAAGTGATATTGTATAGGATAACATAATATTAAAGTTCGAGCCAGAAAAGCGGTTGAAGGTAGGGGTTGGAGGGAGAATTTCTTCTAGATGTAGGGATCTTGTGGAAGAACTTGAGAGAGGCCAAGGTTTGAGACTGAATGAACCTTACCTACCTTGTGTGCATATTCAGATTATTAGTTTGGAGTATTATAATTTTGAGTTTTATTTACATTACTCTTAATTCATATCTATAAATTTGATTATGTATTATGAGTGTATTTTCTTTTCCAGTGGGGGGGAAATGCCTTAAATTTATTTTTTGTTTGAAAGTAAAAAGTTATCTCTTTTGTGTTTGGGGGCTATACCCTGTGGACTTCAGGGCTTACTACTTTCTCTGCATTTATTTATTTATTTTTTTAAGTTTTTATTATACCACAGTGAAACATACAATTACAAAGGTGTTCATAATTGGTTCTTGGTAATACAGTATACCAGCACCAATACCTCCACCAGTGCCCCATTTCCACCACCAATGTACCCCACCCCCTCCTGCCCACCCCCCATGCTGCCTTAATAGCAGGTACCCCAGTTTCCTCTCTTCTCTCTCTCTGTCTCTCTCTGTCTCTGCATCTCTCTCCCTCTTATTTTACACATTGTGGCTAGCCCTGCAGGTATTTAGAGCTTATCACTTAAGTCTCTTTGTGTATATTCAATGGTGAGTTTTAATCTGCCATTATCATTTCCACATTTAGTAAAACACTGATATCTATTTATGTCGTATTAATGAATGCAGTCATTCTATATCTGTCCTTTTCCTTCTGACTAATTTCACTCAGCATGATAGTCTCCATGTCTATCCATTTGCAGGTAAATTTCATAATTTCATCTTTTTTGACAGCCGCATGGTATTCCATAGTGTAGATGAACCACAGTTTCTTTAGCCAGTCCTCTGTTCTCGGGCATTTAGGTTGTTTCCAGATTCTAGCTATAGTGAATAGTGCACTTTCTCTGCATTTAGATATCACTCCTGGTGGATCAGGTGATCGGCTCAGGGGCTCATACCAGGTGCCAAAGATCAAACCTGGATTTGCTATGTGAAAGGCAAGTGCCCTACCTGCTGTACTATCTCCAGCCCCAACAGCAGTGAACATTTTCTGTATGGAATATTTTTATTTATTTTTTTCATTTTTATTTCTATTTTTTTCCCGATTTTATTTTATTTTATTATTTCCCCTCCCCCAAATATTGTTACACCATTTTGGACATACAGTTGAAAGATGCTCATGTAGAGTTTTGGTTCTACAGTGTTCCAACACCCATCCCTCCACCCAAACCCATCTCCCATCACCAATGTCCCCACCTCCCTCCCCCCTCCCACACCTCAACTACTTGGCGGGTTCTGTATGTCATTTCTCTCCTCTTTATCTCTCCCTCCTGCCAAAGTTTCCTGCTCTTCGTGGAATTCAATGCATTAAAAGACATTACTGTTTCCACTATTTTAATGGACGCCTGGGCCGCATGGCCGCGCCATACTGGGCTTGAACAGGTTTTGCTCTGTTGATCTGGTCGTGAGGCAGTTTCCCAGCATCTGGACAGCGAAAATGGTGGCTAGTGTGATGGGCAAGTCTCATCTGGCTGCTTCCGGGACCCCCCAGAGGTGATGGACCCACTCCCAAAACCCGTCTGCCCTCCTGGGTGTCCCATCTTCAGCTGGGCCCGGGCGAGCCGAGCTCCAGCCTCCCCAGCAGCTTCATGTTATGGCCGATGGCCCCGGGCAACTCCTGGTCGGGGCCACCAGTCTCGACAAAATGGAGAGGGGAATTTCCGAACCCTGACTCCATCTGACGAATTCCCAGTGGTTTCCGCTTCTGGGAGCTGCCTACCTGGGCTCGAACCGGTTTTGCTCTGTTGATCTGGTCGTGAGGCAGTTTCCCACAGTCTGGACAGCGAAAATTGTGGCTAGTGTGATGGGCGGAGTCTCATCCGGCTGCTTCCGGGACCCCCCAGAGGCGGCGGGCCCACCCCCAAAACCCGTCTGCCCTCCTGGGGGTCCCCTCTTCAGCTGGGCCTGGGGCGAGCCGAGCTCCAGCCTCCCCAGCCGCTTCATGTTATGGCTGATGGCCCCTGTATGGAATATTTACTTAAGTAGATCAGTGATCATGTTGAGAAGGACACATATGACACATCATGAGTTGAATGTAATGAAGAAATTATGAAATTACCCATGATTTTGTTTAGAATGAAAGGGAAGACGATCATTTACATCATGTATTACTTTGGATTGTCCACCAGAATGTTCCATTTTAATAACAGAAAGTACCTAGGAGGGATCCATATCATTCTTTTCCCTGAAATGAAAATATAAGATCTGAAATTTTCATATTTTTTTTTTCTTTTGGTGAAAACACATGAATTCTGGGAATTAGATTATAGGAGGTCTCAGGGTATCAAACCCTTAAAAGAAAAATGTTATGGGATATTATTTCAGCCTCTTTATAATAATGGGGAGAGCTCTAGTCTCCACATCACTAAAAATTTATCAGGCTGGTTATTTCCTTTTGCCCAAATGGAAGAGAGAAGAAGGAATTGTGATGAAATGGATGCAGGTGTCTTTGTGCCTCATTTATCTATGTGGACACTTGCAAAAGAACCAGCAAACAAAGAGACTATTATACCATAAGTGAGCACAATCAAAACAGATCAGTTTTTTTCTTTGGTTAGGTAAGACAGAGCTAATAATTGTTGGATATAATACCAGCCTAGAACTGAGCATTGAATATAGGCAAAGATATATATATATATATATATATATCATATATATCATATATATGGTATATATATCATATATATATATGATAACCTCTAAATGTATATATTGCAAGTCACAATGTATAAGAGAAGGGAGAGATAGAGAGATAGAGAGAAAAGAGGCAAAGTGTTTGCAGTAGAGGCAGACCAGGGGAAGGGGGAGGGAATCAGGGGACATTGGTGATGGAATTGGGCACTGGTGGAGGAATAGGTGCTGGAACACTGTATGACTGAAACCCAGACATGAACATCTTTGTAATTGTATATCTCATGGTGGTATAAGAAAAAAAATTTTTTAGTGTTCTTTGTGATATATATCAGCTTCCATCAGTAAATGAATAAATATGATAGAGCATGATGAGTTCTATGATTGGGTAACAATTGCTGCTTTGAATATGTTCAAGAAGAAATTCCAGTCCAGACTAGAGATGATTAGGGAGGACTCTTCTCCAGAAGCTAGAAGACAAGGGCGGGGCACTCATTGGAGTAATAACTTGAGCCTGGAAAGGATTACAGTGTATGTCTAGTATGTATGTGTGTGTGTGTGTATATATATGTATATATATGTATATATGTATATATATACATATATACATACACACATACACCACATATATATATATATATATATATATATATATATATATATATATATATTCAAGGAGCCAGAGTGTTTAGATAGGATCCATAATGTGCCACAACAAGAGATGTGCATTAGACAGCAGACACGTGAGGTGAAAGATGGGACAGCTCATGAGGCACATTTATTGCATGTTTAAGAATTTGGATTTTTCTCCAAAACCAGTAGATCTTCCTGATTGTAAGAGAACAAGAGTCTGGAGGGGGCTGGGAGGGTTTTGGGGAGCTGGGAAAGGAGAGCAATGCTGGCTGGCCTTGAAGACGAAGCTCAAACATTTGCCAAAAAGAAAAATGCAACCTTCTTTTCTTCTAAGAAATTGTAATTGATTTTTGGAAACCAGATTAATTTTTCCAGAGTGAATGATTCAGAAAAACATAGACAGGAGTCAAGAGGCCTTTTCTAAACATCACAGCACATTTCTGGTGAGAGTTGAATAGCTCCAGGGCTTGGGAAGGTGATAAATCCATGAAAATTTTAATATTTAAGTACATAAAAGTAGCTTTTAAGCTACTTTTATGGTTGTTGAATTCCCACCACTCCTATTCCTGGATGAAGGTTACATATGAGGCTGTGGCTCCCCTCAGGGCTGTAGGGGTTCTATAGTGGCTGAGACCTATTCATGCCACAGGCTTGTCTGGCTTAAGAATACAAAACCTTAGTATGGGAACCACTTTTCAAATAGCTATGATAAAAAAGAATATATCTTCATTTATAAGCCAAGTAAATCCATTTTAGCTCTCCTTGTAGGTTCTTTCAATCTAGTGAAGCTGAACGCATAAGGACCAGTAGGTTGGTCTCTGAGAATTATCATATCCAATATCCTCACCCTGAAAAGGTTGAAATTGACTGTTTTGCAGAGTAATGCAAGACTTGGTGTTCGTTTCAGATGACATTATCTGGCTGTGACTGATTAGTGACCGCAACTTTGAGTCCAACCCCAACAGGTGGCTTTAAGCAGATTTCCGGAAGAACAGGGACATGGTGGATGGACATTACCCAAACCCAAATGTCTTTGACCCTGTATTCTTTCTGCTTCTACTTTTCCTCTTTGGTTCTGGCATTTTCTCTCTGCCAAAAGTGGTCCTTCCAGATAGCACATGCCTTTGCCTCATGAAGACTTCTCTCAAGTCGCCAACATCTGCATCTGATTTCACAGCAACCAGTAAAAATCTCCTTGTTTGGTTTGATGATGATGTTTACAACTGCAACTAAGACAAAAAGAAACAACACCATGAATAACAAGAAACTTGACATTTATGGAACTTTTGAAAATGAGCCAAAACTTGGGAACGCCAACCTGCAGAAGCTGTGTGTGAACTCTTGTGCGGACTGAGGGGCTATCTGTGGACAGTGGACAAAAAAGCAGAACCTCTATGGAGGTTCACTTCTAGCTCTAGAATCAAGTTTTATGGAGGTCTATTTGCTAAAAGCAAATAGAGCTGTGTCTCATAGCAAAACAGCCACGCTTTGAATGCCATAGGTGGTGTTTCCCCTTTGCTGTCTTGGAATCATGTTCGAATTCCATTTTGGGCCACACTAGGCTGTGCTCAGGGTTTCCTTAGGAATTTCTCAACTATAAGTGACCAAACCAAGACAATAAAAAAATCAGAATCTTTGGAGAAAGCACTGAGCTTTTGAATATTTTAGAGATCCATTGTGGTCATTAGTTACTAATGGCCATTAGTATTTCCTGTGAAAACACAGACTAAATGTGTCTCAAGACCATCTGACTCAGTAGGTTTGGGTGGCACCTGAGAACATACATTAATAACTAGCTCTTAGAGGATACTATTGTTTTTTTTTTAATTTTTTTATTTTTAAAATTACAGAGATATACAATTAAAAAGTTCATATTTGGGTTTTGGTCAAATAGTGTTGCAGCACCCATCCCGCCACCAGTGCCCATCTCCCACCACCAACGTCCCCGGTTCCCTCCCCTCCCCAGCCCTGCTCCATGGCAGGTTCTTTATTTCTTTCCTTTTCTCTCTCTTTCTCTTTTCCTTCCCCTCCAGACCATGGATTACAGAACATACATTAAAGGGTTGTCATGTGTATCTTTTTGCCTCTATTTAATGCTCAGTTCTAGGTTGGCATTAGAGGATACTATTGTTATTGCTGTTCGAAGACACCACTTCTAGAACCACTGCTCTAAGCGCTGAGTCTTGGTGCCAGGCCAGTTGGAGTGTAGATCACTTCTAGCTCTAGAATCAAGTTTTTTGGAACAAAAAAGGCTTTGGTATGTAATCCTTCCTTGCTTATGTTGAATTATGTAACAAGCTTGAGATGATTTTCCTGCCTGAATTCCAAATATATAGTACTGATGAGGAAAAAAAAATAAACATGAGTTAGGGTTGGCTAATGTTGGGCTGATTTTTATGGAGTTAGGTGTATTTTCAGCCTTTCTGGTTTCATTTGTGTGCCAGTTAAGGGATGAGATTGTGGAACTGTTGATTTACTATAAAGGATTCTGTGATTCAGGATATTAATGAGGTCAGACTCTAGGGGTATTACCTGGGAAGGAAATATTGGTGGGACGAGGTCTCGCCTGTGGCTGGCACTAGGAAGGGCTATTCTGGCCTGCTTGGATAGAGCAGTGTGGAGGCCGTCACCAAGTTCAGTGTTTGGAGGTTTAGAAGATAAAGCAGTGAAGGTCCAGGCTTTTCTATTCTTTAGCCTAGGACTGTTAGAATTTTTGGCTTGCCAGAATTCTTAATGGGAACTGCTTAGAATAAGGTTCAACTTCAGATCTTTGAGGATGAAAGTTGAGACAGGACTTGGGGAAAGGAGAATAAAGTGCCAACCTCTGAATGAAGAACTAGGAGGTAGGCTCATTTAAAAGAGAAGAGGCAAGTGGAGCTTTAGAATAGTGCTTCTGCTCTGGAGACAGACATTTTGCAAATTCTTGATGTCAGCCTACTCTGAACTACTGAGAATTAACTTTTCCATAATGGTACCCAAACTGCATTAGTCTGTCTCAATACAGCACTGGTCTGGTGAACTCTTTTAACAAGTCTGCCTGGCATGTCTGATGTTAGGCTGAATGTTCTCCAGTGACTAATGCTACAATATACTTGTCCGGGTGGCCAGTAAACATTTCCAGCCTCCCATGCTACTGTGATGGAGAGTTGTTATGCACAGAAGGAGCATCTAAGAGCACTTCCGAGGGTCTGCATAAAGAGTGTGCAGGTCAGAACAGCTCTTCTATTTTATTTACAGAAAAATACTTCCCCACATTTATTACCTAGAATCAGACTTTGCTTTTCTGGCTAAAGGGTGGTCCTGTGAGTGAGCCAATACTATTTATAACCACCAGGGCAGTCAGGTCATGGTAGCAAAGATAATTTGAGTTTGTCTCTGCAGTTGGTATATGAAGGAAGGACTAAGCTGTTTTCCCGTTGTGGGTTTGCCAAGTTTGCTTTCTACCTAGTCCCACCATGTTGAAAGGGGCTGTCAAGAACAAGAAGACCAAGCTGACCTGTAAGGTAAAGCAGAATTGAGGGGGAAAGATGTATCTGCCCTGGACTTCATGGTGTTGAATGTCAAGTTCTGGTTATTGTAGTAATTTAACTTTCCAAATAATATTCCTGATAATAAGTGTCAATACATTTTTACTCCATTTGAGCTTGATGAGTACCCAAGAGTCCCATCTTATGCTGTGAGTCTCAGAGGACCAAAAAAGCACTCAGAGAACTCAAAGTGGAAATCAGGAAAAGATGGCAATGATTTTGCATGAAAGGGCAGGGAGAAGACACCCCCACAATGCTGATGGGGAGAGGAGTTCCAGTCCTACATTGACACCAGCTATGTGACCTACAGTTCTTTGTTTATAAATGAAGACATTGAAGGTCCATTTCAGGTCTAGCTAGGAAAGTCCTTCCCATTCTTCATGTTACAGAGGGTGGAGCTTATGTTCACTGATGGTATGGGCTTACATTCCAGTTCAATCCCTGCTTTGCTTTGGTGTCCCCCTCAAGACCTGCTGTTGCTGCTGTCCAGACAGGGTGCAGTTTGACCCCTAATCTTGTGTAATCCCTCTCTTATCTTCAGTGAGAAGCTCCAGAGACTATGGGGGTTTCTATTCTAGAGTCATTCACCCTTTTAAGTTTCCAGGAGTCGCAAAACTACTTTTGGTCTATCCCCTTGCTATGATGGGAAGCAGAACACAAGGATCGCCTCCATCATCATTTTATTCTTTTGCCATGCCTTGATTTTTTTTTTTTTTTTTGCTCTTTGGGTCACACCCGGCAATGCTCAGGGGTTACTCCTGGCTCTGCACTCAGGAATCACTACTGGCAGTGCTCGGGGGACTATATGGGATACCGGGGATCGAACCTGGGCCGGCACGAGCCAGCCGCATGCAAGGCAAATGCCCTACTTGCTGGACTATTGCTCCGGCCCCATGCCATGCCTTGATTATCTGCTTCAAAGATCTTTGTATTTAAGCCCATTCAACCTCATACATGTGCCCCCAACAGTCCTTGTGGTACATCTTTTTTCCACACCCCACTCCCCATCTACCCTGCATTCACAAGACTGATCCTCAGAGTCACTTTGTATGTAAATCCCGGGCTCCCCCAACCAGGAGTAACTAGCTTTTCTTTCCTTTTCCTCCTAGTGTTATGCCCTCTTCAGGAGATTTTATCTCATTTTTCTTTTGGCTTTATTTATTTTTCTTAGTATAAGAGCTCCCTCATGGGCTGAGGTTCTGTGCCAGTCATCTCTGCAAACTTGAGTGTCTAATATAATGTGACCACTCAAGAAAACGATCTGTTGGGTCAGATCAACATTTGCTAAGGGGGATCATGGCAGTATCCCCATTACAGCATTCTCATTTGGACGCTAAATGCATCTAAAGAGTCATCTTTGAAGAACAAACAGTATGGTTGGAATAAAGTCCCTAAGAATGCTAATATTTAAGGTTTACTTAGCCTTATGCATGTCACTAACGCTTTTTTGAAACCTATCAAACCTGGGAAAGTACAGCACATTGAAATTAGGTGATTCAGTCTTTATTGGCTCATAAAATACATTTTTTTTACTTTAGCTTGTTTATTGTAAAGATTTTCTGGGTTTTAAATAGTATTTTTGAAATATATTCTAAAAAGCTCCAACATGAAAAGGCAAATGTATTTTCCAAAGTTTAATAGTACTTTTACATCTAAAGCTTCCTGTATTTTCATTATAATATTCTTTTTTTTTCCAGCCAAAAACTTAGAGAACTCATTCATTTTATTTATTATTTATTTATTTATTTTTACAAATTAGTCTTTTACTTGTGTTTTTTTTTGTGTTTGTTTGGTTGATTGGCTTTTTAAAAAAAGTATTTTATTACACCACTGTGATATATACAATTACAAAGATATACAATTAAAAAGTTCATATTTGGGTTTTGATCATACAGTGTTCCAGCACCCATCCCTCCACCGGTGCCCATCTCCCACCACCAACGTCCCAGTTCCCTCCCCCCTCCCCAGCCCGCCTTCATGGCAGGTTCTTTATTTCTTTCCCTTTCTCTCTTTCTCTTTTCCTTCCCTTCTAGACTATGGATTACAGAACATACATTAAAGGGTTGTCATGTGTATCTTTTTGCCTGTATTTAATGCTCAGTTCTAGGTTGATATTAGTACCCTTGACAATTGTTAGCACACTGTTCCATTTTCTGTCTTACCTAGCCTCTGACTCCCACACGTTTGTGATCATTTCCACCTTTGACAAGACATCCTGATACATGTTTCACTTGACCTTGGATATTTGTATCATAATATATTTATGTCATGCAAATAAATGCAGTCATCCTGTATCTGTCTCTCTCTCCTTCTGGCTAATTTCACTCAACATGATCTTCTCCATGTCCATCCATTTATAGGCAAATTTTATAACTTCATTTTTCCTAACAGCTGCATAGTATTCCATTGTGTAGATGTTCCAAAGCTTCTTTATCCAGTCATCAATTCTAGGGCACTCTGGTTGTTTCCAGATTCTGGCTATTGTGAATAATGCTGCTCTGAACATAAAAGTAGGGATGGTGTTTCCGCTGCGCATTTTTGGCTTCCCAGAGTAGATTCCTAGGAGTGGTATGGCTGGGTCAAATGGGAGTTCAATTTCTAGTCTTTGGAGGAATGTCCATATTGTTTTTCCAGAAAGGCTGTACCAGCCGGCATTCCCAGCAACAATGGATGTTTGTTCCCTTTTCCCCACATCCACGCCAGCACTTGTTGTTCTTGCTCTTTTGAATATGTGCCAGTCTCTGTGGTGTAAAATGATATCTCATTGTTGTTTTGATTTGCATCTCTCTGATGAGTAGTTATGATAGCATTTTTTCATATGTATAAAATACATATTGGTAACATGCAGCTTATCTTCTGGGAAGCAGTGGGAAGAGGGAACCTGTGTCTTTGTTTCCAATGTTGAAGGTTGATTAGTGATATGGGGAGGTGCCAGAGACACTAGGTAAGATGTAGGACTTCAGGGATTGCAGAGGTAGGCAGTGAGGACAGAGGCAAGACGCTCTGGGGAGACACGGACTTATGTCTAACTTTGCTCTGCCAGTATCGGACTGGGAGTTTCAAGATGCACGTGTTTCTATTTTCTATCATTCATCCAAGGACAACAGAGAAATTTCCACTTAAAATAGTTATGCGGAACAGGAACCTGTTTTGGTCCTTCAGATATTCTTGGCACAAGATTCTGCTGAGAAGTGAAGGTTGATTGAGTTGGAAAGGGAACTTTTAACTCTTTTCCTGCACATACATAGTTTACCTCTTTTAATCATTCTGGGTCTGTGCATCAAGCACTTGACTTTTATTCAAACAGGAACACTGAAGACTGAAGCTTGTCAATATTAATAATGAAGCCCAATCAGCCACCAACCGCATGGTGGGTATATTGACATTGAAGTTGGAAAAGAAAGAAGTAGCAGTTTCCTTTCAGAAGGGCAAAACAAGAGAGATTTATGTAAGATATTTTGACTTACAGTTTAACTCATCTTGAAATGATGTCTGAGAAATCCAGTTAGAAACTGGGAACCATGGGTTAACTAGCCCAAACTTTGCTGCATTTCTGAATTCCCCCACTCCCACTTGTTTACTTCTGACCCACATTCCCAGAGCGCTTCACCCCCGCCCCCCCCCCCCCCACATTACAGATGTTTCTTAACTGGTTAGTTCCTTGAATTATTCTGATGTTTCTAAATGCCATGCAATTATGCTTTTATTATTCTTTTTGATTATTCAATGTTATGTTTAATCATTGGCTTCCTACTCTTGAAGATGGTGATTTATCTTCTTCCCCTTCATTTTCTCTTTATTTTGCCTCTTTATTATTTTCTTTTTGTGGTTGTTAATTTACCACCAAGTGTTTGCCTTATTGTGAACAAATACAGCGGGTTTTTGAATCATAGAGTTTGTTCAGGTGTTTCACTGTAACATTGATGGAAAATAAATGGCTGTTGGAGGAGGTTCTAAGTATGGAGTTTGCACAATTTACCTATTTCTGTGCAGTTGGCATGTGTAATATTTTCAATGTTTCCTCAAGTCTGTCTGGATGGTTTTCTTGTCTTATTCCTAACCTTTGTGGAGTTTGCATGTTCTCCCCATGTTGTGAGCAGTGTTTTAGGTTCTTCAAAGCTCTAGCTAAATGATTTGATTAGCCGTCATTTTTCAGAGAAAGGAAGAAGTTTACCCTTAATAGAGAGAGCAAAGCTGAGTTCTAAATCCACTACAATAAGAAAAATGACAACAGTGGGCATGGTGGGATGGGAATAAAGGGATAAAAGGGTCAGTTTATGTTTTAGAGTGTTAAATTCTAGAACGTATAAGCAGCAACAGAGAGATAAAAGGCACAAGGAAAGAATAAAGGGAGGGAAGGGCGGAGGTAAATGGCACTTCTTAGTTGTTTGCAAATCAAAAGAGACAGGCAGAATTTGAATTTTAGGAGTGTTTCTATATGATTGGAGAAACAATTATGAATGCATAAACATGGAAATACTTTGAAAATTGTAAACAAAGAAAACCCCTGGAGATAGGATGCCTGGTCTTCATATAGAAGGATAAATATAGGAGAAATAGAAAAAAAATCAGAGAAAACTTTCTGAGAGGACCAAGAAGTGAAGCTTCTCTGACTCCTTCCTTCCCCACGTCCTCTTCCTGTGTGTGCTCAAAGTGACTCGTTTATATATATATATATATATATCTCACATATATATACATATCTGTCAAATGTGTGATTGTGATGATCAGGGACACTTTCTGGATTGTGACACTCCTTCCCCCTCAACCCCATCATTAAGATTTGATCTATCAGAGTGAAGTGAGATGTCTTGGCAAATAGAAGTGGAAAAAATATAGAAAGAAAAACAGGATGATCTACATACAATTCCAAATAGCTTTTCCTTTCGGAGAGGGAAGAGTGGAAGGAGGGGAGACAGGATAGAGAGAGGACACTGGGGACCTGGTACAGACAGGTTTCGTCCCACAGAGCAATTTCACTCTCTCTCTGGAAAATCTTTCTTCATTGCCTTCTTTAGTCTCTGCCACTAATCTGTCTTGGTCTGGTGTAATCCATCCTTAAGGTGGAGGTGCTTAAAATGACCACGTGTCTGCTTCCCACAGGAAATACTTGGAAGGTCTGCAAAATATCTTGTCTTCAGATTCTAAGAAGTCTTTTCCTTTAAATTCCTTTTGAATCTCATAACCTTTTTTTTTTTCCTATTATAGCCCTCGCCCCTGCCCCAGCAAGCCCAATATATAAAGCTATCAGAGGATAGCTTCCCCAGTGGACCAGCTTGGAGGATCAGATGACCACCTGCTATTTTCTCCTCTATCCCCCAGGCAGACTCTAAATTGTCTTGGAAAGACCACAGTGCCCTGTGAGGCTTGGTGTTTAAAACCATTACTCTCAGCTCATAAAACCCTGCAGCTTAGTTACTATTGGATGAGCACAATTAAATGCCAGCAGTTATTAGAGCTTTGCAATTCTAAAGGAACCCTCTCTAAACCTAGTTAATGAGCAACCTCTGCTAAATATTCATGAGTGTTAGTATTAGCCAGGTCTCTGTAATCTCTGGCTCCTTTGAATTTTCACCTGTGATACTTTTACATAAGCAAGGAGATTGAGATAGACAGTCAGGGAAGATTTGCTTTTGCTACTGGCAGGAGTATAGTACTTCCGGCTTAGATTTCCTAGGTTTACACTGAGAAGGAAATATTTGTGATCCCATCATGCACAATTCTGCAAGGTTTTGCACAATTATGGTTATGGGATTCAAAAGGAATTTAAAGGAAAAGACTTCTTAGAATCTGAAGACAAGATATTTTGCAGCCCTTCCAAGTATTTCCTGTGGGAAGCAGACACGTGGTCATTTTAAGCACCTCCACCTTAAGTGTGGATTACACCAGACCAATGCACAATACTCCTTCTGGATCATCTAAGCAAAGATGAAGATGATGGGGGCTGTGGGCTTGAAGACTTCACTATTCAATTGTAAACAGAATATGTATCCTGTAGCAAGCAGAAAATGCTAGAATATGGCACATCATGGGTGATAAACTGTCTATTGCAGCATCTGGTGTTATGAGAGGTCAGGGAAGAATGACTCATGAGAAGGGAAGGGAATATGGCCCGTGACACTATGCTGCACTTGGAAGACATTGCATTTTTAAAAAAAATTTTATTACACCACTTTTAGACATACAATTGCAAGATGCTCATGCTCGAGTTTTGATTCTACAGTGTTCCAACACCCATCCCTCCACCGAACCCATCTCCCATCACCAATGTCCCCTCCTCCCTCCCCATCCTGCACCCCAACTACTTGGCGGGTTCTGTGTATCTTTTCTCTCCTCTCTATCTCTCCCTCCCGCCTACCTTTCCTACACATCGTAGAATGCAGTACATTAAAGGACATAACTGTTTCCACTAGTTTGATGGACTTCGTGGTCGAAAGTGGCCGCGTGACTTTGGGGCCTCATGGTCAGCATCCGGATAGCAAAAATGACGGCTAATGTGGTGGGTGAGTTTCATCTGGCTGCTTCTGGGACCCCCTAGAGGTGATGGGCCAACACACAAAACCCATATGTCCTCCTGGGGGCCTCATGGTCAGCTGAGCTAGGGGAAGAACCAAGTTCCAGTTCCCCCAGCTGGGTCTGAGGCTCTGCATGCTATGGCTGGTCACCCCAGGGCAGCTCCTTGTCTACCAGGCTCAGACAAAATGGAGAGGGGGGAGGGGCGACCCCAGCTCCATCTGACAAATTCCTGGTGCTTCCTGCTTCTGGAAGCTGCCTACCTAGGCTCCAACTCGTTTTGCTCTGTTAATCTGGTCTTGTGGTCAGTGTCCCTCCTGGGTGGGCTCTGATGTGCTGCAGCATCCAGACAGTGAAAATGGCTGCTAGTGTGGTGGGCAAGTCTCATCTGGCTGCTTCCAGGACCCCCAAGAAGTGATGGGCCAACACCCAAAACCCATCTGTCCTCCTGGGGGCCCCATGGTCAGCTGAGCCAGGGGAGAGCCGAGTTCCAGCTCCCCCAACTGCATATGAGGCTCTGCAAGACATTGCATTTTTAACAAATAAAAATTTGTGGTAACAGTGCTATGAGCAAGTCTATTGGTGCCATTTTACCAAGATAGTATGCTCATTTCATGGCTCTGCCATAATACAGTAATTTTTGCAGTATTTAAAAGTTCTAAAAATCATAATTTTATTTGCTAAAGATTTTTATATATGTTATCACGAGCTGTGAAAAGTGAAACAGTAAGTTTCTACTGCAGTTTTGGGATAATGGAAACTGTACTCATTAAGAAGAGCAAACATTTATGATAAATGATGTTCCGACTGCTTCAGTTACCCCATTTTTCCCTTTTCCTCTCATACCCTGTTCTTGAAAATTCAAAAATATTAAAAATAAATGCCAAATTAACTGTACAAGGGCCTCTAAATGTTCAAGTAAAAGAAGGGTTACAGGCTCTCACTTTAAATCAAAACAGGGAAGCCCAGTGAGGCGGGAACACGAAAAGCTGAGACAGGCAGAAAGTGAGGTCTCTTGTGGCCACCAGTTAGCCAAATGGTAAATGCCCAGGAAATTACTAGTGGCTACTCCAGTGAGCCTGTGCAAGATAAAGTAAAAATAGGCTGACTGCTGATCTGGAGGAAGGTTTAGAGATCTGGACACAAGGTTAAATCCTTATAACATTTCTGTAAACCAAAACCTAGTCCAGAACAAATTTCTAACTCTCCTCCACTCCATGAAGACTTGGAGAGACAGGACTCTGCAGGAGAAAATTTGAAGTTGGTAGTGTTCAGTTCATGAGACTTAGGAAAATGACTTCTCCATGGCATATACATGGAGAATGAAAACATATGTGGGAATGAAAAATAACTAGTGCTAATGAGAAACCACAGTGAGTTCTTCAGAAGATTCAGCTAAGATCACCGATGAAAGACTAATGTTTCAATGTACACAAAACAACCTCTCATTTGACAAAGATGTCTTCTAGAACTGTGATAGCTACTGGTGAAGTCATGCCTTGATTTGGAGCTTGAAAGTCCAGTTTGACTCATTTATTAGGGAAGAAGGCAGCTGGAGAGCCAGTGCTCGTTTACCGCTCTGAGAACTCTAGAAACCCTAAGAATCCTGCTAAATCAACTCTGCCTTCTTCTAAAGAAGGTACAACCAAATCTGGATTACAGTACATCTGTTTATAACACAGTTTACAGTTGAGAGCTACTATTCATAAAGAATTCCTTTTAAAATATTTCTGCTTATTGACAACATGCCTTGCTACTCAAGTGCTCTAATGGAGAGGTACAAAGAGTTTGCTGTTGATTTCATGCCTGTGAACACAACATCCATTTTATACCCTATTCATTTCAGCATTATTTTGACTTTCATGTCTTTTTATTTCAGAAAGACACTTAATAAGGCTATAGCTGCCATTGATAATGATTCCTCTGATGGATCAGGGAAAAAGTTGAAAAATCTTTTGGAAATGACTCGTCTTTCTAGATTCCATTAAAAGCATACATGATTCATAAGAGGTCGAAAGATCAAAATTAGCAGTAGTTTAAAAGAAATTGATTTGTCCTTGATAAATTACTTTGAAGGGTTCAAGATTTGGTGAAGGACAGAACTTCAGATGTTATGCAACTCTTGAGAGAAGGGAGCCAGGGGATGTGCTGGAAACTACTCCTGGTAAAGTTGTGTAAACACCACAGAAATGCCCGCTAAGGACTTGGAATATTATAAAAATTATTTGATAATGGCAGTGGGAGGGTTTTAGAGGATTGATAACAATTTTGAAACTTTTATTCTGGCTATATGTCCTAAACAGCTTCAAGAACTGTGGTGAAATCTTGCTTGAAAGGAAGAGTCAAGTGATGTGATCATTTTCATTGTCTAGTTTTGGAAAGGTCAGAGCTAAGAGCCTAGGCCATCATCACAATGATCAGTCTGAAGCCATCAACTTGGAAACAGTTTCCCTCTGCTAGCAAAAAATATTATGACTTGCTGAAGGCTCAGATGGTGACTAGCATTTTTTTTTTTTGTTAAGTAAATTCAATTCACTTAAAAAAAAAAAACCCAAACACCACCTAGGTTAAAAAATTATAAACCAAATTTTTATCATTTTATTATTTTTGTCCTAAGTAGTTTTTTGAACTATTTTTTTCTGCACAAGTGTTTTTCCAATGTTGGTCTTTTGAACACTTATAAAATTATTGTATAAAGATAACTTTTTTTCTTTGCACTGGGAAATACCCAAAAATATACTTCTTGCTTTGTTGTGTTTGTCTGGAACCTAAAACTACAGTGTGGCTACTCTATATCTATGGTGGGAAGTCATAGCAGAGCCCTCTGATTCTGTTGTTGTGTCTTAATATTGGTAGGAAGTAGAATTGAGGAAAAAGATGGTGGAGTTTAAGAGTGGAGCAGAGTAAAAGGAATGGCAAGTACACAGGAACTGACATGGCAGTGTAGAGGATAAAGTGGAACAGATAGAAAGGATGGTAGAACATGCTGGCATTAGAATGATTGGAATTTATATTGGGGGTCAGATGGGGAATTTATAAACAAGGTATGCTCCTTAACGCAGTGCTTTTCTCACAGAAATTCAAAAGTACAAAAAGATTCAGATGTTTAGCATGGTGAGCTGTCATAGTAGACAGAGTGATTCTTGGATATATGAAATCAGATGGAGGGACTGTTGCTTAATCTTATGGACAAAAAGGAACTATTAGAGGATATTGCAAACAGGAGTTACTTTTTAGAACGACGACTATCACAATGCATGTCTTTGGAAGATCTAAAGAGTGCTACATCCCCATTGCCCTGATTCCAAATTTGAGTCTTCTGTTGCCACAATGGCCAAGCTGGGGTTAAGTTTTATAAAAGTCTTGATAATTACTTATAGTTAATTTCATGTTGGCGGAAAGCAGATCAAAGGATATGCTAAGGTCTGATGGAGACTGCCTGTTGACGGATACACAGAGTTTCCTGGCAGTTGTCTCCCAAGAAAGATAGGGTGCGGGCTTCCCTGGCCACACTATCTCCACGAAACAGAACCACAGACACAGCTATCTTGGGTAACATTTCCCTGCGTAGCATCTCCTTGTTAGCTGTAGCTAGTCAAAGATGGAGTTTATGGACTCTGGCTGGGATGCAGAAAGAAAGCAGGTTTTTCCTGTGTTTCTTCTCTTGAAAGCAGAACCAGGTAAGATCTTGCCATCTTGGGCCAGTCAGGAAGACTAAATTTGCAACCTGTCACACCTCCTCTTGTTTCTTTCTTACCTTGCCTTGAGAGCAGCCCCTGCTGTCTTGGCTCCCATCTGCTGGTCTCCTAATTGTCTGCCTCCCTTATGCTAATCATGTGGAATGCCTTTGTAGCGTAAAACTATGTACCCTTGACTTTAACTTGTGTTGTTTGATGCTGTTGGGTATATAAGAAGCTGGGGGTAGTTGTGTAAACTGTCAGCTGCCGAAATGAGAGTGCTGTTCATCTGGCTGATGATAATTATTAAAAATTAATTAATACACATCTCGTCTGTGAGATCTCATCTCTGTGCTCCCCGACCTACAGAGATCTCTAATCAACATTTCAGTAACAGTTTTATTTCCAAATAAGCTGTAAATGTTAAACAATCCAATGCACTAATGAATGATACACTGGTAAACAGAGTTAAACCGTTTAAATGATATACTGGTAAACAGAAGTGCTAGCAAGGGAACATCAAGATGCCTCACTGAGACAAACTATTTGATGGTGTTATGTTCCTTTAACAGTACCTCTCCATTGATATAATTTTGCAAACACAGAAAATACATTTGATAGATCAGACTGTTAAATCAGATGAGTACCAAGCCTGACCTTTGTAAGAATGATGTCATTTATGTATTGATTTCTGCGAATTAAGGACTAAAATATTGCCTCCCTCTTCAAATTTATTTTCTGACCTGCAGGTTGAGTCTTCACAATTCAGAGGGCAAACATTGCTGGGAGCCTCAGGTTTAAAGTCAGAAAAGAATTGGAAACTGAGAGTGATTAGTCAATCACTATATTTAATAGTGGTGATATTATTTACCATTTATCAAATTCCCAGAATTCAGTGAATAATACATTTCAAATTTCTTTATTTTATCTTCAAAATAATTCATTATGTATTTTTATTATACTTATTTTCCATGTGAGGTTGGAAAATTAAATGGCTCACTAGAACAGAGTTAGGAAGTGTAACTAGGGCGGCCTATCTACAAATTCCATATATAATTCCTAGTTTTCTAGTTACCTCTTTTTCCCTGCTTCTTCATTATGATCATTTCTACTCCACTACAATTTCTGTGGCACACATTTTTAATTGCCAACTCAATAGATACATTTGTTTTCACCATTTTCCATAGATTTTTGTCTGAGTAGATAATTTAATCTAGCTCAAAGACCTAGCATGCGCACATGATAGAGAGAAAGAGAGCGAACAAGCGAGAGAGAGAGAGAGAGGTAAAGGAAAAGTGCCTGCTACAGAGGCAGACTGGGAGGAAGTGGGAGGGAATGTGGGGACATTGGTGGTAGGAAATGGGCACTGGTGGAGGGATGGGTGCTGGAACACTGTATGATTGAAACCCAAACATGAACATCTTTGTAACTGTATATCTCATGGTGGCATAATAAAAAAATTTAAGAATAATAATAAAAAATAAAAATATAAAAAAAGACCGACCCAGTCTCCATTGCAGCAAATGGTGGTCATGTGATATTTTTGCTAAGGAGACAGAAATGGAAGGTCCTTGTGTATTTCTTAGTATAGGCATAAATCCTTCCTCTAACCCCTTACTAATTTTTGTGTTGGATATATTTGTAACTTGAGGTTTGACAAAGATCTTCCGACTATGAGGGCATAAGCCAGATGCTAGGGTAGTATAGAGTATGAATATAACATCAAGTTCAGTCTTCGATAATTCAATGATTCTTAAACAGCTGCATGGATCTTGGCCTGATTACATTTTAACTACCTATTATTATGTGATTAAAATCTTTTATGATTCAATCCTCTACTATTACCTGCCATTTATTGGAGTACTAGCCAATAAATTCATTATGCCTTTATAACACTTGACATACACCAAGGTTTTTCCATTGTGATCCTTATTGACATTTTGAACTGAATGATTTTCGGTAGTAAGAGCTTGTCCATGCATTCATTGTAGGAAGTTTACCAACATCCTGTCCTCAACTCACCAGCCATGATAAACAGAAATGTCTCCCAACAATGCCAAATGTTCTCCAGGAGGCAAAATAGCCCAGTGGGATCCCATTATTGGATATCATCTTACTTGATCTTCTCAATGCTTTTGGAACTTGATAGAAATGCTTAACTAATTTAAAAGATGAGAAAACTAGACTCTAAAGACATTAAATGACCTGCCAAAAGTTATTAGTAAGTGGGCTAGAGCCCAGGATTTTTTGGTTCCAAATTCAGTGTATTTTCCACTGTACTGTTTGACATTTGTTTTGCTTAAGGCCACTAATATAATTAGTTGAATAGACCTGTGCTTTAGATTCTGATTGTTGCAAAAAGGATTTCAGTGGGATAAGGCAGTGTTCCGTGAGCAGAAGATAATCAGTGTAATTTCCCCCTTGCTCCCTTGATCAGAAATATGTTACTTGGTGCTTCAGAGGCATTTCCCAAGTCAGGGCTTCCTATCTGTGAGAATGTCAGTGTCCTGCCTGCAGCCGGATTGCCTTCTCTTATTCAAAAAGAAAGAGAAAAGATGGGTCAGCAAATCCCAGCTTTTTCTATGCTCCACCACGATCTTAGTCTCAATAAACTGTTAGGAAGTTAGAAAATACCTTGAAAATTCTCCATTTTTATATGATTCTGGCCCCCTTTTCACCCACCACAAAAGCGTTCTGCAGCAAACACAAAGCACACACGCATTCCTCTCTTTGCATCGGATTCCTCATCTGACTTCTCTAGTGTTTCGAATTTCTGCAGGGATTGTCCACAGGGATGGCTCTGAGTAGCATCATCATGAGTCTCAATTCTGTGCTTGTAAGCAAAAGAACATGGACTCAGTCCATTACTGATGTCAGGAGGCTGTTCTGCACCCGTTCTTGAGAGGAGGGCAGCCCTCCGATGGGGAAGATGAGAGCTTCAAGGGAACAGCGCTCTATTGAACCACTCCAGCCTTGACCTTTGACTCCTCCTCTTTTTTTAAATGCTTTTAGACAAAAAAGTCGATGTATTTTTAAGTACATCTCTGTCTGGTGTCTTCAGAGACTCCTGTGAAGCCTGCTAGACTTGCTAATAGCTACCCAGGCCGAATCATGTTACCTTCTTCACAATCTGCCCCTGTCAACATTGTCTGGGCTTATTTTAGCCTTATAGCTGGTTGTTTATGAATAAATTGTGAAACAGTTGTCTCAAAACATTCTTCACCAGGCCATCTTAACACTAACATAGGCTGATGAGCAGCCCCCATGCACGAACATTTTAAAAGGCTAAAAAGTCTATTCCATGCTTCTTAAATTATTTAAGAAATAATGGAATAATGAAATCAATCATAAATATCCGAATCCAATTTTGTGAAAGAACACAAAATTTAAAGAAATAAGAAAATTTAAAGAAATAAGATCTATTTCAATAAACTGTAACAATGAATAAAAACAAAAAATGAGGCAATATAAATATTCTCTGATTATTGGATTGGAAGATTCTATAGCGCCGTCAATTGTTCTTTATATGCTAATTAAGTCTATTTATTGCTGGAACAAATATTTCTGGACTTCTGTGTGATGAGCACATGTTAAACATGCATATTTCAACTTAATTCTTTTTCTATGAAGGAATTTTGTCTTTTTTAGGGTCAAAATAAGAATATTACTGGAAATACACTTTAAGTGTATAAAAATAAAAATAGCATTGAAAGATAATAGGAAAGAAACAGCTTGAAAGTCCCTGTGGGTGAGTCAGAGGGTTGGCTGGTTGAAGTGAGGCTTTGCATGCAGGAGGATGAATTCAATCCCCAGTCACACACAGTCTCTGAATATTTGTCCCCACAGTCCACTGTGACAAAACCAAAGGGACTAGTGCAAAGACTGGCTAGCCCAAAGGCCAGCTAGGTCTCTGAGCTAGATAAGTTACCTACTCAGACAAAAATCTATGGAAAATGGAGAAAACAAATTTATCTATTAGGTAGGCAATTAAAAATGTGTGCCATAGAAATTATAGTGGAGCATAAAATTTGAAGTAGCACCTGAATACCACCAGGTATAGTTCTGAAACCATCTTCTCAACCCCACCCCCACCCCACCTCAGTATCATTTTTGATCTTGTAATAGCTTTATCGTAGGGGAATTATGATGTTTATTGTGATAAAATGCTGGAGGGAATATTTTTTCCTGTTACTTAGTTTTCAGATGTAAGAATGAGTGTCCAGGCCATTGTTGAGGTTTGATTTCCACCAGACTATTTTTTTTGTCTGAGTGCATAGTCACTGTGTTGACTAGATAACATACGTGTGTCTCTCATTCTACTGCTTATTCTGTTCATCTGGGGTTAGAGTAAGGTTGATCTAGCCTTGGACATGAGAGTGAGTTTGTAGAGTTTTCTTTGCCACAGGCAGATAATTGGTCTAGATTTGACCTTGGGTACAAGTGTCATTCTGCAAAGTCTCATTGCCAACACTTCTAGTTTTGATGAGTAGTAACAAAACTGCTCGCCTGATCTGCACCTGCATATTTTTCTTTTCCTGTTAGAACCCCAAACACAGGAAAGCCAATGTATTTGTACCCCTCATCTTTGACAATCCTACTTGGAAATCATAAAGGACTTATGAAAAGGTTGCTGCACCATTATTTTCTCATTTTGCTTGTAGTATAGTAGACAGAAGCTGAAGTTATATAGAAGAGTAAGTGACAGGGATGAAATCTTGGTTGTGCATCTAGTCATTGTCTGGGCTAAGTTGCTTATTTGATGAGCCTTAGTTTCCTCCCATGTAAACTGTTTTTTTTCTCGTTTTTTTGCCCTTGTAATTTGCTATGAAAACTAGATGTTGTATACCTAGAACACTCAGCATAATGCTTAATATATGAGATCAATGAATATTTGCCTTGCATTAGAGTATATTATGAGGTAAAACAGAACTGGAGACAGAACAGCTGAGACCAAGAACAATGGAATGGGCATATGGGATGAAATTTGAGGAATTCCAAAATGGAAAGCAAATATCTAAAGTGGGCTTAGGAGGGTACCAGCATTACCTAATGTATGGTATTGATTTCACATATTGCAAGTTAAACATAGACTAGCAGTATACATCTTAGGTTTTTGTTTTGTGGTTTTATAAAATTTGCTTTTTTGGTCCACGTATGGTAGTGTTCAAGAACTATTCTTAGCTCAGTACTAAGGAGTCATGCCCAGCGGTGACTGGGGGAACATCAGTGGTGCCAGGGATCAAACTAGAGTCTCCTATAAACATAGCATTTGCTTCTAGCCCGTTGAATTATTTCTCTAGCTCTAATTCTTATGTTTGTTAAATTGGTATCCATGTCTTTCCCAGAAGAGATTTTAATTTGATATAAATGCAGCATTACAATAAAATCAGTGAGTTCCAGGAAGGAAAGGAGCACCTATGTTTTCCCTCATGGGGTATCCAGTGCCTGGATGAGATCTGTGGACATCTTACTAATCACTTGATCACTTGACTTCCCATAGATCATCGATTACTCAAGCAGGCACCAGTAACATCTCAATATGTCCTGTCACATGCGAGATAGCCCATGGGCATCTTCCTGCTCCAGGAACATAAAGAGCCTCAAACCATTCCATCAAGTCATGGGAATGAGGTCTAATTGCTACTGGTATTTGGCATGTCAAATATGACACGGGTAGCTTGCCAGGCTCTGCCGTCGTGGGTGGGCTAATCTTCTAGTCACCTCAAAACTCGAGCATTTATTGATGAACCACGCGGCTGCAAATAAAGAAATAAATAAAATCTGAATAGTAAGCTATTTTAATTTACCAGTTATTCTTTCCATACGCATTTATGTTTGTGGTTCCTGTATGCTAGCTAGGAACAGTGCTATGACTGCAAATAAAAATCAGATAAACCAGGGGGCTGGAGAGATAGTATAGCAGGTTAAGCACTTGCCTTGTATGTAGCTGGCTTGGTTTCAATCCCTGGAACCCCATAGATCTCCCAAGACAACCAAGAGCGAGTGCAGAGCCAGGAGTAAGCCCTGAGCAACAGCCAGGTGTGGCCCCAAACAAACCCTCCAAATCAGATAAACAATGAAAAAAAGTGCTGAAGGATTGTTTTGCTAATCAGTAAATATTTTAGTGAATGAGTGAACAAATGAACCTAGAGATAGATGAGTGCTGAGTGTCAGTGGAGAAGACCAATGAAAGCCTGAGAAAGATCTTGATGTGTAGCTTTGTAGCGAAGGGGGCAGAAGACACTTTGCCATGATTATTTTGTTTTGTTAAATGAAGGACTAGGAGTAGCTCATCATTTGCTTAGAGCGATCTTATGCTTCTCTATGAATATCAACATGATGTATATAACCATGAAATTTATAGAAAGAGCATGGAAATAGTTGGATTGGGTCTTGCATTTGTTGAATGGCCCGATAAAACCAAGGGAGGGGCAGCTGTAGAAGTAAAGACCCAGAGACAGGAATCAACCTAGTTATGCAAAGGGAAAAGCGGAGAGCCAATTTGAGTGTTTTGCATTTGGTATATTCCAGGTTGTAGACAGCAACACCGTTTCAAACATGTCATTTAGCATTGCTTTGTCCTTCCTAGGGATGTTGATGGGTGTAAGAAAGAGAGTGGAAAAAACAAGACACAAGAAAGGACAGGCTTGATGCATTCATCCGCTCTGCAAATTCATTCAAGTCACAACTGAGCAGTCATGACACTCTCCATTAATTTAATGAAATTAATTTTTTTCATACACGGCTTTTAATGCTACAAAGTACTTTACAGTGAGAAGCAAAACGAGATAATGAGATAATGTTTTATAGAACCATGCAGCAGCAAGTTTCTTATCATTAGCAAGTCAGAGGAATATATTTTTAGATGGCATGGATAGAAGAAAACTGAAATAGCAACAAGAGAAGAAAGGGCAGAAGCAGGATGTGGCTCTCAAAGCACTTTATCTTTCACTATAAAAATAGCTGAATTTATTGGGGGAAAATTCAGAGAAAGCTGAGAGCAAGTGAGCCTAGGGGGTGAGTACTTGCCCTTTCTAAAGCAGTTTTTCCCCAAGAAAAATTATTTTTTACTTCATGCTTATTCATGAGATACCCTACTCTCACAGAAAGATTATGATATTTGGACTCAGTCAAATCTGATGTCAAATTCTGCCATTCTCTGGCTTCTTGATTGGGTCTTTGTGAGAGTCAGTTTTATCATCCATAAAATGGGTGTGAAAATGTTTCATATGGTTAGATTTAGAGAATTACATTTTTCCATGGTTTCATTGTATAGGTGAGCACATAGTCCATGCTTAACAAATGCTTACTGCTGCTCTTGTGTGTGTGTTGGGAATGGGCCCAATTCACTGGAGCTTCAGTTTTGAATCCAAGCCAGTAATAATGACCCCATGATATTGCGGTTATTGGTGTGAATAATCATTTAGGCATTACTACTCAGTTTTGGTCAATGAGTCATAAGGGCAATCTTCGTGGGATACTTTTGGGGAGAATTGTTTCTTCTTTATAAGAGATGCACAGAGAAGTGGCTCCCCATTTTTCTTCAGGAACTCTTCTTTGTCTACAAGAGGTGCATGAAACTGCAGCAGTCATCTGTTGGGGTCTAAGCATGAAATGATTTCCTGGTGTGTCTCTAGGAGAAGCTGATTTAGAGAGACTAGAAATCTGGTCTTTTTTCTTTTGGGTCACAACTGGTGATGCACAGGGGTTGATTCTGACCCTTCCCTCAGGAATTACTCCTGGTGGTGCCCAGGGTGACCGTATAGGATTCTGGGGATCAAACCTGGTCTGCTGCATGTAAGACAAATGCCTTACCCACTGTGCTATTGCTCTGGTCCCCTAGAAATCTGGTCTTACATAGTGATGCAATCAGCTAAATGAGCTTTTAGTTGAGCTCTACCTCTTGATATCCATTTCAACAATGTTGATTTGGGTTTTTTTTGATGTTTTTTCCTGAAAGCATTCTGATACAAGAAGCTGTCAGATTACATATAGAGTTTGACCCCTTACTGCTGGGAAACATTTTCAAGTCAGTAACTGTTCACAAAAAGATGTCTATGCCTATGGAATCCTGAACCATTCAGGATTCTGTTCAGGAGTGAAACAAAGCTATAGCTGATGAGTGGAGCTCTCTTCTGAGCTCATTCCTACATAGCCTGTCTTTCAGATATTTCTATATCCGTTAATCGCTACAATGTATACTTAAAAGTAGAAATAAATAATCTGGGTTGTATAAATAAAATACAAATGTGGGTTATGTTATTGTCATTTTAAAATGGAAAATGGGGACTCAGAAAAAGTTCAACAGTTTGCTATATCTTCCTATTATCAAGTGATAAATCCACCACAAAAAATGCTGGGTACAGTTTTTTAGATGAAGAGCTGGAAGTCCAAAAGTGCTATGACAAGTTGATTCTCCAGTGTTGTCTAGAATCCTGCTTTTTTGATTGTCAGGGTACCCTGGGCTCCCCAGACAAAATCTGGGAGTAGAGCAGGAATCTCAGTGGGACCTCCACTTGTTGGAGACCTGCTGGGTGCTCTGACAAAATCTGGGAGCAGGGTGTAGGGATCCCGTTCAGACCCAGAACATCTGTGACGGGCAGACGGAGAAAGACGCGAGAATCCAGCAAAGTTTCAAAGGCTTTACTTTTACACTTGTTCTGGTATACAATTCAACAATAGGACAACCTCAGACTTTAGGTTCCTGGCTGGGCCCTGGCCATGTGTAGGTTTAGAATCCTAGGCCAAGATGGCCATTACCATGTGCTAAGCCCAATAGGGAAGAGAGAAGAGAGAGGAGGAGAGAAGAGAAAGAGAGCAAAGAGGAGGAAGAGGAGAAAAGGCGAAAAGGCGTGGAAGAAAGCAGGTTACAGCTTTTATAACTTTTCAGCCCTGACCAGCCCACATCAGTGGAAAGCAGTTAGGGTCTATTCCCTTCAGCTATCTTTTCCCAGGACCTCACCTAGTCCCATTGAAATGTTAATATCTCCCCAGACAAGATTGCAGGCCCTGCCCTTGGTTTTCCACCTGGCCCTAGGTAGATAGGGGAAGGGCATGTATTATACCAATGGATATTCTCAGCCAGGTACATATTTCTCCAAGTCTTCACAAGATTCTCGTCTTTACTTCATAGTTGTTTTGTATATTAGCCTTTAGGCTTATTAGAGAGCCGTACTTGCTTGCTTGGAGGCAAACAGCATTTCTCTCTGGTCTAGTTATAACTAGATTATACTTAGAGATCCAACATGGCCAGGTAAATATACTGGTAAGATCTATCTAGTCCCACGATGATTGTGGTAGCAAAGAGAAAATATTTATACCAGCTAACATAGACTACATGGCAAGATACACTGCCACATAAAGTCACAGATTCAAACTGTTTTCTTGCCCTTATCTACAAAGTGACCTTCAGGGAGGTAACTCCAGGCAAGATGCAGGGGCTCTGGGCAGCAGTGCACTGCTAAACTTGATGTTTTGTATTTCTGATATCACCTTCCTGGACCAAAGTTCTCTGAAGTCAGCAATGAATATATGAGTAGAGATTTGCCTATGAACTCTCCCCTTCACTCAATAAATATTTAGTATATGCCTATGATATACTCAGTATTGTGTTGATATTGTGTATCAGTGGTGGAAAAAGGCATTGGTTCCCTCTGCTCACTTTGATTATACTGTGAGTGGTGGGATTGATAGAGCTGGTGAGGGACCTACCCCAGTCTATTATGCCTTGTGAAGAGAGTCAGATGTGGCAGGAAAATGGGTTCCAGGGCATGTGGCCTGATAGAAACACAATGGGTGAGAGTGATGTTTTGGGAACTGGGAATATACTGCCTCTCTGGAGAGTCATCAGGCAGGAATTAGGGCCAAGCAGGGATGGCCAAAGGTGATAAAAGGAAGAACTTTAGAGTCCAGGAATGACCTGCTGGCTGGGTCAGCTGGATCCTGACCTTCCTGGAAGTACTTGGGCTTCTACAGCCTCAGGTCTTTATTAGTGATGAGCTTCTGGAAGGAATCATTGTTTTCCCCCTGTCATTAGCAATGTATTCTGACAAGTGCTCAAAGACCTGGCCTTCCCCTGGGTGAGAAAGAAGCAGCAGGTGGTGCCTGTGAATGTTTAATCACTGGCTCTTTATACCTCTTGATTTGTGGTCCTTGCTGCTTTCTTTGTAAATAAGCTCCCCATGGCTGATTTCAAGCTATTGATGAATACCATTCAAGGTCCACATTCTTAAAAAAATGTAGCAGCAGCCTACTGGGAATCAATATGGTCTGCAGTAGATCTCGGCTCTAGCACATCTCTGAAGGTGTTAACCTGTAGATACCTGGGAGGCTTCCCTGTACCTTAAGTGCTGGACCAGAGTCTCCATGAACCACTTCCCCCCCACCCCTACATTCATGTTCTCTTTCTTTAATGAATCGTATCTGATCATTTCTCCTTTCTTTTTCTTTTGAATTTAACCTTTCCCTTGCTTTCCCCCTCTGTATCTTTCTTTTCTGGCTTTTTACCTATCATCTTAAAAAAGTATGTTTGAGAAAGAGCTAGAACCAAAATCTTGCCTTTTATTTAGATAAAAAATATTTTTTAAGGTTTCTTATTGATTTTTTTTTTCTGTTATTCCACAATACATCAAGTTAGAAGGGACGAGGTTAGGCTTTATTTTTCCAGCATGGAAAAACAAACACCTTATGGGCTTTTCCTAACAGCACAGGCTTGTGCTTTACTTTAGAAATAAGGCATTTTTCAGGGTGAAATGTCCAACATGGGATCATGGACTGTCTGCAGATGTCCTTCTATTTCCAGAAGAACCCCAAGTTTCAAGCTGTTGCTTTCTTCAATATGATTTAGAATTCTGTTTGTTCAGCCTGTTAAATAGAACCAAGACTATTAGGACTTGAGATATGAATTCTGTTAATGAAACAGCATTTAGAAATGAGAGCACTGCTGTCTTGGCTATTACACTGACTGTAGACTAGTAATAATGTTCTAAGGATCCTGTCCGATCAGAAGTGGTTTTTAAATAGCAAATTTCATATGATTAGAGAGTACAATTATTGGCTGCTGTCTTCAGAGGGACAGTTACAGGGCAGATAAAAAAATCAACTTTTTTTTTTCAAGCAATTAAATGAGTTGGAGACACATCCTGAAGATAGAAGGAAGCAAAGAAAAAAAGAGCTAAATGGAATTTAAAAATTAAACAGCAAATTAATTTGTCATTGTTGGGTAGAAAATTCCCCTAATGGTGAAATGGTGACCTGGTTGAACGAGGTCTGGGGTGGTAGGCGAGTAGCTAGAGGGAAGGTGTGGGTGGGTTTAAGGTCACGTGCTACAGACCTGTGTCTGTTCTTTTCATCTTTTCTCTTTTTTTGCTTTTTGGGTCACACCCGGCAATGCTCAGGGGTTACTCCTGGCTCTGCACTCAGGAATTACTCCTGGTGGTGCTCAGGGGACCATATGGGATGCTGGGGATCGAACCCAGGCCTGCATGGGCGGCCGCATGCAAGGCAAACGCCCTACACGCTGGGCTATTGCTCCAGCCCCATGATCTTTTCATTTTGAATAATAGGGGAACATGTATTGGAAAGCCGAAGCATGGACACCTAGAAGTAGAAAGTACTTGTTAATAAAGACACAGTGGGAGTGAAGTGCAGATAATCTAGGGCTAATCTAATCCAATCACTTTAATCTCATGCACCCCAAATGGTACCCAATCAAAAAATAGACAATGGGATGCGGGTGGGAATAACAGCAGATAAAAGGGAGCCCTATCCAGGAAAGATAACTCAGGAACAGGATACATAGATACATAGAAAGAACAGCAGGAAGAAGAAAGATCTCCTGGCCCTCTGCCTGTGCTGAGAAAGGTCCTGCAGGACTCTTAGACTCAGACAAACAGAAGAATCAGGGAGGCCTTTTATGTGCTAATAGCAACAAGGTACTGAGCACAAGGTCCTTCACCTCTTTAGTTGATTCCCAGGTGCTTGATTTTTCTGAGGCACAATTGTGAATGGGATTTTTTAAAATATCTCTTTCTTTGTGTGATATTAAAAAACAAACATAGAATGAGACAAATACCCAAGGTCAGTAGAAACAGGGACCAGGAGGACTGGTTCGTGGTTAGAAGTTTGCCACAAGTGCAGTTAGGACAGAGAGGAGAATGATAGTTGGAAATGACCACTGCACAAGAATTGAGGGCTGAGAGGAGGTAAAGTAGTATTCATGAGAACCTTTCAGTGTGCCTGGATTACAAACTACAGTGCCTAAAAGGGGGGAGGAGAGAGAGAGAGAGAGAGAGAGAGAGAGAGAGAGAGAGAGAGAGAGAGAGAGAGAGAGAGAGAGAGAGAGAGAGAGAGAGAGAGAGAGAGAGAGAGAGAGAGAGAGAGAGAGAGAGAGAGAGAGAGGTGTTTGTTATTGAGGACATGGATGGGAAATAAGCTGATGAAGGATTGTGTATTGGAACATTGTATGACTGAATCCAATCATGCACAACTTTATAACTCTATCTCACTGTGATTCAACAGGAAAAAAAATCCTGTGCCTTTAAAGTTAGAAATATTTAAAATCAGGATATTTAAAATTTTTAATACTTTGCTTGTTTATTTTTTGCTTAGTTTTCTTGTAAGGACTGCAGAAGACAGACCTTTTCCATGTAACCCCTTAAATATTTAAGGGGGTGAAATCTCTCAGTGGTAAGAGTTGAAGGCAGAGGCTGGTAATGAGCTTTTGGGAATAAAACTTATGAAGAAATTGCCCAGCCTTGAAATAGCCAAAAGGCAGCAATTCCACATTCCTTTGAGATGGAAATCCTGAATGCTTTGGAGACAGAGAAACTGAGTACTGCCCTGATGCAAAAGTGTGAGGCCCTACCCATCTAAAGGTCACCATGAGATTAAAAAAAAGAACCATCAGCAGTGCAGGCTTTCCTTGTCACAATGCAGGAGCTAACTTTTATGTATGCGAGGAACACTCCAGCCCAAGATCATTTGGACGATTTTGTCTAGCCTCCGAAAAGCCATTCTAAGCTTGTTTGGGTTTTCAAGCTGGTGTTTTCTCTTGTACACTCCTCTCTCTCCATATATTTCTAAATCTCTTGAATTTATTTCAATAAATACTATTTTCCTTCATACACACATAATACAAATGTGCATAAAGCAAGCACTTTTAACTCTACAATGAATATATTGAACAAGTGTGCAAATTGGCCTCTTTATATACTAGGAATGTAGCAAAGGCATCATACACACAAATGCATGTATATGCACATATATAATGACTCAGGTATATATTTTGTCATATAAGTGTATGTTATTAAACCCTTAGTTACACGTTTATGTGCAGCAGGGTGGGCAGGATGCAAGACAAGAGCTGTCACCAGCCCATCCCCTGGAGTCTGTGGAGGGAGCATGGCTGCACTGACACCTAATTTTCAAGATTTGGGACGACAGAATTAGTAGAGAATAAATATAGATTATTTTTATTTTTTTTTCACTGTATCACTGCCTTCCTGTTCATCATCAATTTGCTCGAGAGGGCACCAGTAACATCTCCATATGTCCTGTCTCATGCTAGTAGAGCCCAAGGGCACCTGCTTGCTCCAGGAACATAAAGAGCCTCAAACCATTATATTAGGTCATGGGAATGAGGTCTTTAATTGTTACTGGTATTTGGCATATCAAATATGACACAGGTAGCTTGCCAGGCTTGCCGTGCGGGTGACATACTCTTGTGGTCACCTCAAAATATAGCATTTATTGATGAACTGCATGGCCGCAAGCGGCTACATTGGCTACATTGACATTTGAGATAGTTTAACATATAGATAGATCCCTATCCGCTCATGCTAGAGAGCCCAGGGCATCTGCGCTCCAGGAACATAAAGAGCCTCACCACCACAGGTCAGGGAATGAGGTCTAAATTCCTCCCCCTTGGGGAATTTCTTTTCTACTTTCCAATAAACTTTTCTACTCCAACTCGAGTTTGAGCATCTTCTTAGCATTTCACTCTAAACCTACTGCAGAGCAGGACATATGGAGATGTTACGGGCCGCTCCAGAAATCGAGATGACGGAGACAGATACAGTGATGTACTTTTTAAATTTTTTTATAGGAAAATCGGATCTTTGTGTTACAGGGAATGCAGGGAACATAAAGATCGGGTTTTCCTGCAGATGGTTTTAAATGAAAATTGGACTCCTTGCCAAAGTTACAGAGGATTCAAGGATCTAACAGGCCTTTTCTGACCATTGTCTTACGCAAAGTGAGCTACCCGCGCGAGCCGGAGCTACCCGTGTCGTTTTGATATACCAGATACCAGTAACAATTATAGACCTCATTCCCATGACCTGATGGATGGTTTGAGGCTCTTTAGTTCCTGGAGCGCGACCCTTGGGCTTTCTTGCATGAGACAGGACATATGAGATGTTACTGGTGCCCCCGGCAATCTGACGGGAAGACAGTGATACAAACAGTGATACAGTGATAGATAGATAGATAGATAGATAGATAAACAGATGAGATATAATTTTGGCTTTTTTTGGGGGTCACACTCAGTAATGCTCAGGGGTTTACTCCTAGCTCTGTACTCAGGAATTACTCTTGGAGGTGCTCAGGGGACCATATGGGATGCTGGGTATAGAACCCAGGTTGGCTCCATGTGGGCAAGCACCCTACCTGTTGTACTATCACCCTGGTCCCTATTTTTTAAAATTTTCTACTCAGCTGATAAGTATGTTGCTTTTGCATCACACCTGGTGGTGCTCAGGTATTACTCCTGACTGCTGACAGTGCTCAGGAAACTATATGGGGGTATCAGGGATTGAACCAAGGCATGCTTTGTGCAAGACAAACTCCCTACTTGCTATACTTCTGCCCTTGCAAATATATTTTAACTAAACTATTATGGTTTCTGGTAAGAGTTACCTACCACACTAGAGAAGAGGAAAGTAATAAAAGGTCATGAATTGGGTTGGATCGATAGTACAGCAGGTAGACCATTTGCTTTGCAGGCAGCTGACCCGGGTTTGATCCCTGGCATCCCATATGCCCCCTGAGTAATTCATATTTTATTTTCCTTAAAGTAATTAATTTTTTAAAGTATTTTATTATACCACAGTGAGATATACAATTACAAAGATATGCAATTAAAAAGTTCATATTTGGGTTTTGATTATACAGTGTTCCAGTACCCATTCCTCCACCAGTGCCCATCTCCCACCACCAACGTCCCCGATTCCCTCCCCCTCCCCCAGCCCGCCTCCATGGCAGGTTTAAATATAGATTATTTTTAATTTAAACTCTATCACTGTATCTTCCGTTAAACCCTGAAGGACGTTTGAGGCTCTTCACCTGAACACCGAGCCATGGGCCGCGGAAGGCCAATGCCCGCCGAATACGGATTCAAGATCAAGTGATCAAGTGATCACTGTATCACTGTCTTCCCGTTCATCATTGATTTGTCTCGAGCGCTCTTCTGTCTCATGCACGTAGAGCCCAAGGGCACCTGCTTGCTCCAGGAACATAAAGAGCCTCAAACCATTTCATCAGGTCATGGGAATGAGGTCTATAATTGTTACTGGTATTTGGCATATCAAATACAACATGGGTAGCTTGCCAGGCTCTGCCGTGTAGGTAGCATACTCTTGTAGTCATCTCTAAATCCAGCATTTATTGATGAACCGCGTGGCCACAAGCAGCCGCTAGAGCAGGTCTGTGATCAGCTCTTCTGCTGGGTGGAGTTCTGATGAGGGGGATGTCTGGATGTGGAAAACGGAGGCCCTCATGGAGAGGGGGCTCATCTGGCTTGTTGCGAGGCTCTGCTGGGGTGGCGGGCCAGGGCTAGAACCTGCCATCCCTCCCGGGCGCATCGTGAGCGGCTGGGCACAGGGAGAGCCAGTAGCAGCTCTGCCCCATGTCTGTGAGTCTCTGGATCAGCATACCTGGGCCGGATTTAAAAAAAAGACTCTATAGGTAGTGAAAGTTTATAGCAGCCCAAGAAAATGACACATACACTTTACCATCTTTTTGGGGCATATTTTTTTTTTACCATTGAATGAATGTTATAAAAGGCAGTTAGATTTGAGGTATAGAACAGGGAGCTAGTTTACATGTAGCATAAGCAAAACACAGCAAGATCCTTATAAATCATGTGAAAACCCACTTTCCACACAAAAGCTCAGCCTCTATATTGGCAGGAAGAAGTCAGCCTTCCTGGTCCCACACACAAACATAATCTAGTACCAAGAGAAGGTGCTTTCTGGAGGATCTTATAAAGTGCACACTTATGTGGGAGATGAGGGTGGGAGTTGCACAGCAACTCCACTACACTAAGGAGTCAGGATATAGTGTGGAGCCAGACAGAGTATGGTGCAATGTGGCAGTTTAGTTTAGTGAAGGACAGGGAGATTGGAGTGTTGGAAGGCCATTAAAAGAGAACTTTACAGACTTTTTTGGGACTTGTGAGGTGAATTTAAGCATTCTGGCATCAGAGATAAAACAAGTTGGGTTGGGGCAAAGGGGTTGCTGGGACCAGCCTGTGTAGCCAATACCAGCCAAGTGGAGGACCCCTTGAAAATGAGGTTATCAGAAGGGGACAGGAGGAAGGTAGGCAATGATTAGCAGTGTCTATTGGATGGAGAAGATCTAGAAAGTTAAGTCATAGCCTGAGGGTTGTATACACACTAGGAAGAAATTCCTTAAAAATTAAGGCAGTGTATTTCTTTCAGATTCAACTGAGGTTTGAGCTGCTCTGTATCACTTTGAGAGCTCGTTTCACCTTATTTCTTATTTGTTCTAGGCCAAGACAGCCAATCTGTGACTTAAATTTTATTACCATGGATCTGTAGGCTTGGTAGGATTGCCTTCTTGAATCTGTTTAATTGGCCTAATCCATTCAAGAATAGGAATTGAGCGCCAGCAAAAAACAAGTTCCACGTTAATGGCAAATGTCTTGATTTCTGGTAGGAAGATTGATTTTATGTGGAGAATCAATGTTTGAAAGTCATCAGTTAATTTCCTTTTATGTTCCACATGTTAATTGCCAGAAGAAATAGTTTCATACCTAACTGAAAGGGATAAAACAAGATGTTGCTGAATGTCTTGTCAAATTACTTGGAATGAGAAATCTGGGAAAGTCACAGATGGGTACTGCCCATGTGTGGCCAACAACAGTGATTTAAATAATTTCATCAAACAATAAGGCAGACAGATAATGGCCTGGTTTTTCACAGAGTAAGTTATTTATGTACCAAAGGTTAGGGACAGACATTTCCAAGATAACACCAAGTATAGGATTCTCTAGAAATTGTTCATAGCTGCTGCCTTATATAGTTAGTTTGAAATGTAAAGATTTTTCTACTGAATTATTTTTATTATCAAGCTATATATATATGTATTTATACATATGCATTTATACTTAGATATACATTTATACATACATACACATATAAAACTTCATATAAATTGCTTTTTAGTTCCTTAGCAACTAAAACTAAACTCTAGGTAGTTTAAAAAATCCCATCACATTTCTACACTAAATAACTGCTTTTTATATCATTTGAAAATTACTGAATTTACTTTTCTATTTTTATTTAAATGTAGGTGATGTGGTTTGACTAACATGTAAATATTTTCAGCATGAATTAAAAATTTTCTATATCAGTTATACAATGTCCCATTGTTCTCTTCAAATCATGTCAGAAGTTTTATTTTTATCATTTATTTAGACCTTTTAAAATTTTAAACCTTTAATTATATTTTGTGATTGTTATGTGCATGCTATTATTTGTATAGTTTGCATTGTTTTCAGATACATGAGAAGCAATTTGAACTCAAAATTAAAACATATATAATACATATTATATATCTCATGGTTATATTGCATGGTTCAATGACATATTATATATGCTATATTATATATGATACATATATATCATATAAATGATATATAGGGTGGTTATATTGCATGGTAAAATTATATATATATGTATATGTAATTTGTACAAATTTTGAATGTATACCCAAAGTTTGGGGTATTTTAGATTCTTAAAGGTTTTAGTGCTAGTGTAGTGGCATATTAATTCAAGCTTTCTGGAAGTTCTATAATCCATCACAGATGCCAGCAATATTAATTAGATAAAGCTTAGCTTAGAGGATTTCCCCTTTACTAGCTCAGCAGATGGTAATTGCAGAGCATGAGAGAAAGACAAGGTTGGACAGGGAAAATAGTTGGATGAGAAAAGAAGGATGCCATATTATATAATTTTTGTGCCTTTCCTTATCCAATATATAAGTTATTCCATGACTATATGTTTGATTCAACCAACACTGTGTGATGTAACTGAACGGTTTCTAAATCAAAGTTAATATGAACTAGACTGGTTCTAAATTTTAGCTTCACTGTTTGCAACTAAGTGACCTTGGTTTTAATTTTTAAGACACAAATTCAGGTCTCAAATAAAGTGACTTAAATAGGTGGAGATTAAAATTACTCATCACATAGTAATCTGAGTAATAAGTTAAGGGTTGATAAGGCGAAATGGTAACGTTGGAGAAGTAGGTTTTTATCTTGTTCTAACAACTCTGCCTTCATTGGCATAGCCAAAGATGATCAGCCAGATCTTATTTCAGCCTCAAGTAGTAGGAGAGTGAAGTGAGGGATTATTTTATAATATGAAAGCCATTTCAGCATTATATTCATGCATATCATCATCTAATATTTACTCTCAAATTCATGATTGAAGTCAATATACCCAGTGGACTTTTCCTAGAGATGTGGTTTTCCTAGAGGAAGTAATGTATGTCAAGATTAACCTTAGATTCATTTCTAAGGTGTCATCTGCTACTATGGAGACAGCATGTCAGCAAAAGGAGTGGTCATGAATTTACAGTTATCTTGGACAGTACTCTTCTGGGCAGGAGCAGTAAGATAACTATTGAGCCAGAGATTTGTGTGAAAAGCTCCTAGTGACTGAGAAGATTTGTGTGGAAAAGAAGTTATCAAAGGTTTAACTTCTCCATTTGTATTAATGGGAATAACAGATGCCTTTTGGGTATTTTGAGAGATATGTGTCAATTCATTAAAGACGAGGTATGCCTCATGTACGGACACTGTGACTACTGTATTGTCATCTATTTGGACAGGGCTTTGCTACCCTTGAAAGCGTTCATATGGGAGAAACATGATTCAAGGCAAAATGTAAGTTGGTTCACCAGAGGCTGCCTTTGAAAACTGAGACAGCCTTAGCTGGAGGTTTGCAGGGACATCTAATAATCAATGACTTCCTTCCAAGGAGAGAAAAACCTCCTTTTGTGACGTGAAACCATTTTGATCAACAGGCACAGCACTTGCTTCCTACTGAAATTTTTTTTTCCAACATGGGGAGATTCTGTGGCCTGCTTGGAGAAGCCTGGGGGGCCCTTTTTAAGTGATCCGTAATGTGATTTGCTCCATGTATCAGAGGCTGATGTCCTTCTTGTCCGGCAGGCAAATTTGATTTCAAACTATGGAGGCAGATAAAAAAGAATGCTGGGAAGCAAAAATGAAAATGGGGCAAATATGGAAGCGCACCAAGGGCGATGGGCAAGCGGTGGCTGATGCAACGAGGAGGTGAACAGGAAGACATTTGTCTCATTCCTATGTTTCACACATGTGGGCCGGGCCTTCATGGTCTGGGTACCGTTTGCCGCCTCTTCAGTTCACAAAGCCAGAGAAGCCTCTAGCAACACACAGAGCCTTGACAACACACAATCTAAAATGATTCTGTTCATTGCAAATAGCAGAACGCACAGAAGAGCCGTGAGTGTCTTCAGAGTGAAGCTCACAGGACTCATCAGGTGGAGCTTAGGAGCAACAAGAAACAAAGTTGTGGCAACATTTTATTTCTGCAGGTGAGTGTATGAGCCCCAAGAACTGTTTTGCAGAATCTCAAATCCATGTCCTGGGTCAGAGGCCCCAGTGCTGCTCCTGAGAAACCTGCCCCTCCATTTGTCCACAATGATTCTCTGCCATCAATTTGCTCTTCACTCTGGCGCTTAATCCATGCCAAGCAGGATTTATTCTCTAAGCAAGTGATGCCTGGCCTTACCATTCACATATTTTAGGAGAAGCCCCTGGAATGCTAATGGAAACATTTCTTATGATGTTACTTCTGTATGGTTGGAGAGAGATTTTTGCCATGGGAAGGGAGAATTCTTTAGAGATGACACTGGCTTGTGCTACTTCTAAAAACTGTACAAGGCAGGCAAGGAACACTTGTCACCAGTGGAATAGTATTATGTCATCAGTAGAAGGAATATTTTGTCCACCCCGATCACTGTAGTGAGAATAAAACCATTGCACAAAAACCTGACTGAAGAAGGTGAAAGCTCCGTAAGTCTGAAAGACTGGAAATACCTTCAGTACCAACTGAACCAGGAGAATCTGTTTAGCCAGTCTTGTTGAGATAACATGTCTTTCAGGACCGTGCAAAGAATAGACATCTGCTTTGCCATTACTTCATTGAAAAGGAAGTTTGTGACAATTTCTAGGTACCAAGGACCGAGCCAGAAGGTTGAGAGACCATAGTCTGGGTTCGAGAATTAACCCAAGGTGCAGACAGCTGGGCTCTAAGGAAATGCTTCCTAACGAAGTGTGGAGAATGAATCTCCTGAACAGAAGGGATTTGCTCACTCTAAGAGAAAAAAATGAGGGCTGCTCTCTTTCCTGTGGAAAGTCTGGAATATGGGATTGATGAGATGAAAGGATTAAAGGCAATGGAAACATGAAATATTTAATAAGTTTATAAAGTAAAGGAGTGCAGAGAACCTTTGTTTGGGAAGTAAGTGGCAATTTTAAATGGCAGTTTTATTCCTTTTGTCTCTCTAACCTACGCATCTGATCTCAGCGGTGAGCTTTGTGTGTTTTTCCTAGTAGGACCCATGAGGTCCTGCTTTCTTCTGCAATCACCTGAGCCCCAGTTTTGACCTTTGGATCTGTTCATAGCCAGAAGGCAAATGGATTCAGCAGAACACACTTCTGCAATTACAGGAGGAGGAGAAAGCTGTTGCCTTTGCTAGTTTCAGGAGATGCCTTTAGGAGCTAGAGCAGCAGGGTGGAGGTCAGCAGGTGGCAAGAATGCAGATCTCTACACCTCTTTGCACCTCCATTGTGCAGGGAAAAGCAGACAGGCAAAACACTGAGACCACATGGTCAGAAAGAGGCAGGAGCAGATTCGAATTCTATTAGCCAGAGGGAGTGAGTGGAAAGGAAAGGGTGTTCTCTCCCAGCGGAATCACCCTTTAGAACAGTACAGGATAAGGGCCAAACCACACCAGCTCAGGGAGGGAGGGAGAAATATTCAATAAACAGGGAAAGACAGACAGGAACGTGCCTCCAAGACTTCTGCCTTCTAATGTCCTTTTTGCTTAGACTGATGCCACTGGTCAGGTATTTCTGGTGATCCTGGCTGTCCTGGGCCAGTCTGGTGGTATGTGATGGTGATGAGTGTGTGTGTGTGTGTGTGTGTGTGTGTGTGTGTGTGTGTGTGTGAGAGAGAGAGAGAGAGAGAGAGAAAGAGAGAGAGAGAGAAATCTTTGCAAAAAAAATATGGACTTGTGGACTCGGTGGAAAATTATTAGAGCCTTAAAAACAATTCCATATAAACCTACTCTTAAGACAAACTTTTGGGCAGGTTTCTCAAAAGTCTCAGTGTTGATTTAAGACTGCTGAGGTACTTGAGGGCAAAAAGATGAAAAATTGCATTCCCATAGCATAGAGAGAGTGGGTGGTGGGAAGGGTAAAGGCTTGGCTGACGAATCTCTTCTCCAGGAAGCAATGGAGTGGGCACACAGCCTGTTCTCCAGCAGTGGAGAGGTGCTTTGGTGGGTGGAGGCCATGTGAGCTAGGGAGAAAGTGATTGGACTTGGAGGTGCTTAGCTCAGGAGGGCATGTGTGTGGAACTTGTGGGGAGCAGAAAGAGACTTAAGTGTTGATGGAGGAACAGAGAGGGAGAGAGCATGAGGAACAGGGTGCTTTTAGGACTACCATGCTAAGAAAGTGGAACTCAAGACAAGTTCAACGTCATTGTTGAGGATCAAAGATACAGTTACAGACATGTAACTGTATCTGGTTACATAAATAATTCAAGTATGAATTGTCTAGGAATCCAAGCCCTGAGGTTAGAGGTCACTGTATCTTTTAATATTTAAAGACAGAAGAAGCTAGTGTTCCTTTTCTCACATATTGTGGAAACCCACTTGTAATTTGTAGGTTTTCATGAATACCTGTGGGGCTTATTCATCTCTCTCCAACTTTTGATTTTGAACAATTTTTTGAGTTTGGTTCACTTTCTTTGACTGTTAATTATACAGGACATCAAAGGTCACATGGCCGCCCACCTGCAAGATGGTCAGAGTTCTTTGTCAAGACCCTGAACAAACGGTTTGAGGCTCTTTGTATTCATGGAGCAAGCAGATGCCATTGGGCTACACTGGCACGTGCTGGGGACAAATGGAAATGTTACTGGCGCCCACTCGAGGAAATTGATAAATAACGGGATGTCAAGTGATCAAGTGATCAAGTGTATGTTCACCTAAATATGTCCCCAAACCCTTTCTAAAATTTTCCCTGAAGCATCTCTAACTCAAGAAAACTGATGCTAACTAACTGAGGGGGAGCAACACCACAGTCCACATAACAACTTGAATTAGGAGTTTTCTCTCTCACGAATCTCCCATGGCTTTTCTGCTTCTACCAATTATGTCTTACCATTTGCATCTCCTCTCTCATGTGTTACGAACTTTTTACTTTCTATTTTAATGATATAAATGTACTATACCCTGATCTATATTACAAATTCCCATTTTTGGAGTCAGATGCATTATTATAGCACCATGAAGTCCCAAAACCCACAGGATTTCATCTTTTCAATCTGTTCCTCACTTTATTTTCTGTCAAGAATTAGTACTTAATAAAAATTTGCTGAACAAATAGAATATGTATTGTATAACACATTTTGGGGATAAATGGGTGTAGCCCACAATCCAGTCATAATTGATCTATTTTCCTTAATGCAAGACATTTTTATCCATCTCTAATAAGTCTCCATTTCCATTTTCTTTCCTGTAAAATTAGTTCGGACGTTAGGGAAAACCTACTAACAAATAAAGAGCTATAATGGGCACTTCAGTACTTACTGACCAAGCTTATTATTCTGCAGAGGTATCTATCAGTAACAAAAGTTGCATAGGTGTTATTGAAGGATGCAGGTTCGTGGGGGAGGTGGATCTTGGGTTTTGGGATTTCGCATAGTTATCCTCAAATCAAGGGGGAAAAAGTGATAGATGGAAAACAATTGGGAGCAGTGGTCAAGGGGATCCAATAACATCAGTGGTATGAAGGAATGGTATAGTTAAATATTCAAGCCACAGAGTCAACAACACTGAAAACGAGAGGTCCAAACTTCAACAACCAAACTTAAAATGGTTCCTGTCAAGGTGGCTGGCTGGTAAGGGGGAGGTTAATAGGAGGGAACATGATGGAGAGAAGACACCAGTGCTGGGTTTCATGCTAAAACATAGTAGGTTTAAAACCCAACTATGAATAACTATGTAAAGCATGGGACTTTAATAAATTTCTTTTTTTAAAGAGCATTTTTATCTTCAATAAGCATCTTGTCACTTTGCCCCTATAAATTATTTTATTATTTTTAAATTTTTTTGGGTTTCTTTTGCAGAGGTCCTACCTGGTAGTGCTCAGGGGCTACTCCTGACTTAGTGTTCAGGGTTTGCTCCTGCTGGTAGCTCACGGAACCATGATTTCAAAACCCAACCCCCTTCATGCAAAACATGCATTTCAGCCCCTTGAATAATATTGCCGGATCATGTATGACCTTTGTAAAGAAAGTGAATAATGTAGTAACTTTCTCCTGGCTCCAATCTCCAGAGTCAAGTTGTCATCAGTGCTCATTCATTTAGCATCTCAGATGCACAAATCTCTTCTGATTCTGATTGAACTATTAGTATCACTTGTCACTTGTATCACTTGTCTTCCTGTTGTTCATCGATTTGCTTGAGCGGGCACCAGTAACATCTCTATTTGTCCCTGTTTTCGTGCTCGTATAGCCCAAGGGCCTCTGCTTGATCCAGAAATATGAAGAGCCTCAAACCATTCCTTCAGGTCATGGGAATGAGGCCTATTATTATTACTGGGTTTGGCACATCAAATACTACATGGGTAGCTTTCCAGGCTCTATTGTGTGGGCACTCAAAGTTTTTGCATTACTGATGTACTGTGATCATGCAGAGACTAGGAGAGCCAACTATTAGTACTTGCTTAAACTCTGTTGCCCTCTGAGACAAAGAACAGGAAAGAAATAAAATAAAATTTTATTTTATTTCCTAAAATAAAATAAAAGTTTATTTTAGAAAAGCATAAACTTTTCTAGACAATGAGGATTTTCTTAGAGTGGGCATGAGATTGAAGGCAGGGTTATTTACTAGGAAGTACTTCTTTGGTGTTTCGCCTGGAGGGAGTGTCATGATTAGAGGAACACAGAAATTCAAGGAAAAATTAACTGCTGCCATTTTCACTTTATTCCCTGATCTTGGATTCCAATTCCTGAGTAAAATGGGGGTGAAGAAGGTGAGTCACTGTATGAATTTGGAAGTATTTAATGTAATGGTGGAGTGAATAGGTGATATTCCTTGGTGAGAATGTGCAAATGCAGAATGCATCTCTGTTACATTCAGAGATGTTTGTTCCATTGAGAGTGAATGGGGCGTCTGGAACTAGTTCTTTTTTCATGAACATTGTTTTGTTGAGATTCAACTGTATTTTTTATAAGTATTATATTATATAGGAGATAGGTATATAGGAGATCACTTAATCACTTGATACCCTGTTATTTGTTGATTTGCTTGAGTGGGCACCAGTAATGTTTCTATTTGACCCTATCACGTGCCAGTGTAGCCCAATGGCATCTGCTTGCTTCGGAATATGAAAAGCCTCAAACCATTCATTCAGGGTCTTGATGAAGAAGTCTAACCATCTTGTAGGTGGACAGCCACGTGATCTTTTCATTTCCTGTGAGATCCAGTCAGTAACGGCTCTAATCCAGCAGTCATCTCTAAATTGCATTACATGTCCAGCTCATCTGATTTTTGATGCCTTGGCAAACAAGACAGCGTCCCTGATTCTGGAATAGCGACAGAGGTTGGAACTCCAGATTCTTTCTCTCACTTGAGTGAGGCATGATATTCCAAGCATATCTCTTTCTATTCCTCTTTGGGAGACCCGAATAGCATTCTCATACTGCTTTCATAGGGCCCAGGTCTCTGAAGCTTATGTAAATGCAGGGAGAGTGGTGGAGTCAAAGAGATGTGCTGGGAGCCAGAGATTCTTTGTCCTTTTAGCTATTTCTTTGATGCTCTTGAAAGCATCTCATGA
Source organism: Cryptotis parvus (assembly GCA_021461705.1). Taxonomy (NCBI): domain Eukaryota; kingdom Metazoa; phylum Chordata; class Mammalia; order Eulipotyphla; family Soricidae; genus Cryptotis; species Cryptotis parvus. The sequence continues at coordinate 57,021 of JAJIBD010024392.1, forward strand.
TGGTCTCTTCCTCCTGCACAGCTCGGGTGCTAGGTCATTCGTCATGTTGAGTTCTCGACCTAGGTACACATAACTGCTGCATTCAGAGATGTTTGTTCCATTGAGAGTGAATGGGGTGTCTGAAACTAGTTCTTTTTTTCAAGAACATTGTTTTGTTGAGATTCAACTGTATTTTTTATAAGTATTATATTATACCACTGTGAAATATACAATTACAAAGATGTTCATATTTCGGTCTTGGTCATACAGTGTTCCAGCACCCATCCCTCCACCATGCCCATCTCCCACCACCAATGTCCCCAATTCCCTCCCCCCCTCCCCAAGCCTACCTCCATGGTAGGTTATTTATTTCTTTCCCTATCTCTTTCTCTTTTCTTTCCCTTCCAGATTGCGTATTACAGAACATACATTAAAAGGTTGTCATGTGTATCTTTTTGTCTGTATTTAATGCTCAGTTCTAGGTTGGTATTATTACTTTCGACAATTGTTAGCACACTGTTTCATTTTTCTGTCTTACCTAGCCTCTGACTCCCACACGTTTGTGATGATTTCCACCTTTGACAAAACCTCCTGATACATGTTTCACTTGACCTTGAATATTGGTATCATAATACATACATATATATTTATGTCATGCAAATAAATGCAGTCATTCTATGAGATTCAACTGTAAACCTGTCTTACCACATTCTTGGTCGAAGTCAACCAGCATTTATGCCGCTTGGCTACTATTTGGTGTTATTAGAACAATGTCATCAGCGAAAGCGAAGGTAGTGTAGTTGCCGACCATCTATCTTTACTCCCATTCCTTCCCATTCTAATTGTCACATAATGTTCTCAAGAGTGGTGCTAAAGAGTTTTGGTGAGATGGTATCACCATGCCAAACCCCTATTTTGACATCAATGATGACTTCTTTGTAGAATGGTGAGACCCTGGTGGTGAATCTGTAATACAGCTCATGAAGGATCTTGATGTATTGGGTTTGAACATCCTGTATGGCTAGGGCTTCGATGACCGCTTTGGTCTCCACAGAATCAAAGGCTTTCTTTAAATCAATGAATGTGAGACAGAGCGGCATCTTGAACTCCCTATAAACCTCAATGAGCTTGGTTACCTTGTGGATATGGTTGATTGTGCTGAATCCTTTTCAGAAGCCTGCTTGCTCGCATAGTTGTCCTTCATCTAGTGTTCTGCCAATCCTGTTCAGGATGACTTCAGTGAAGAGCTTGTAGATGACAGACAATAGGCAGATGGGGCGATATTTGACAATGTTGTGGATGTCTCCCTTCTTGAACAGTAGAGTTGTTCTGCTGGTTTTCCATTGGGAGGAAACCAATTTGATAGGTAGCGTGTAAAGAGCCAAGTCAGTGTATTTAGGAGATAGTTAAATGAATTCAGACTGAGGATGGAGATCAAAAATATTTCATCCTCCTCATTCTCCCCCATCCTCTTTGCTTGGTCTTCTAAGTTTTGTAATTCAGGGCTAAGTGTTCATCATCATTTGATTCATTTAGTTCCCTTGAATAATAAACTTTTAAAAATAGGTCAGTTTTGTGTACAAGGCATAAAAGCTTGTATTTAACAGTCATTTAATAAAAGTATTTATTTGAAAAGTAGAACATGAGAGTCAGATTGTCTGGGAAGATCCAAGACTGCATTTTCTGAGTCTCAATTATTAGTACATTGCTGTAGAATAGTGCTTTTGTACTTGGTTTAGAATATGCTTTTATGTTTTTGGTTTCACTGGAGTCCCTTGCTATCTGCACTTTGCTTTAGGGGAAAAACAGCAATTTGAAACCCTGACAATATTTACTCATTTCCTGGTTGCCCCAGGGTGTCCAAGCTCACCATTATAGTGAATCAAGAACTTGAAAAAGAAGGCAAGATATAATTCTACAGTTTTGTTTTCCACACAAATTAAAAGTCAATGGAGATCATCTTCTACTTCCTATATAGTTGGCCTCATTGTTGCCACATAGCGACTAGTGGAAAAAAAAGAAAGCCCTCCTGTACTATTATCAACTTCTGTTCTATCAATTTAAATTAGGTTTTATTTAGAAATAGAGATTTGCTTTGGTTTTGAGAATGAGAAAAGATTTTGTTTACTCTCGGTCCAGCATCTGTAGAGTAAGTCGTTGACCTAACATTTCTCATTAACCTAGTCTGGATTCCTTTTTTCGTTTTTTTTTTAACATTTTATTATACCACTGTGAGATATACAATTACAACGTTGGGGGATATTAAGGAAACAATTCCATTCACAATTGTGCCACAGAAAATCAAATACCTAGGAATCAACTTACCAAAGTGTGTAAAGGACCTGTATAAAGAAAACTACAAGACACTGCTCCAAGAGATAAAAGAGGACACAAGGAAATGGAAACATATTCCCTGCTCATGGATGGGGAGAATCAACATTGTCAAAATGGTAATACTCCCTAGAGCTCTGTACAGATTCAATGCAATCCCTATAAGGATACCCATGACATTCTTCAAAGAAATTGACCAAACAATCCTGAAATTTGTATGGAACGATAAACCCCCCAAGGATAGCTAAAGCAATCCTCAGGAAAAAGAAGATGGGAGGCATCACCTTACCCAACTTCAAACTGTACTACAAGGCAGTAGTAATTAAAACAGCATGGTATTGGAATAAAAACAGACCCGTGGACCTATGGAATAGAATTGAGTATCCTGACACCCAACTTCAAACACATGATCATTTAATCTTTGATAAAGGTGCAACGAGTCTAAAATGGAGTAAGGAAAGCCTCTTCAGTAAGTGGTGTTGGGAAAACTGGGCAGCGACATGTAAAAGAATGAATTTGGACCTGTGTCTAACACCATGCACAAAAATCAGATCAAAGTGGATTAAAGATCTCAATATCAGACTTGAATCCATAAAGTACATTGAAGAAAATATAGGAAAAACCCTCCATGACATTGAAGCTAAAGGCATCTTCAAAGATAAAACATCACTAACAAAGCAACTAGAAGAAAAGATAAACATATGGGACTACATGAAACTAAAAAAGCTTCTGCACCTCAAAAGAAATAGTGACTAAGATACAAAAGCAGTCCACAGAATGGGAAAGAATATTCACCCAATACCCATCTGATAAGGGGTTAATATCCAGGATATATCAGGCACTGGTAGAACTTTACAAGAAGAAAACAAACAACCCCATCAAAAAATGGGGAGAAGAAATGAACAGAAACTTCAGCAAGGAAGAAATTCGAATGGCAAAAAAACATATGAAAAAATGCCCATGGACCTCTTTTAACAGACTGTCAATAGCCTGACTAACCTGTCTTCTCCAGGACTGACATTTCATTTCAAGAAAGTCATTGAAAACTCTGCTTACTAATGGGCTAGTTCTCTCTGCATCAGTTCGATTCATCTATATTTTCCCCAATTCTTAATGATCCTTGTAGCTTTCCCCATGTTGTGCCTTCTCATTCATTCATTGGTTGGAAACCAGCTCTCTTGTCCCATATGTGGGCCATGGAGTGTGCTAAAGATAATCAGCTTAGGGGGTTAGATATTTTAACAGTAGAGATGGTTGTGGTCTGACATAGAAAAGGACTGGGTCCCCTGGGATGACCCAGAACCATGGCAGAAGTTGGTATATTCAATATGCCAAAAACAGTAACAATAACGAACCTCACTCCCAACAAATGGAGATGTTATTGGCATCCACTTGAGCAAATCGATGAACAACAGGAAGACAAGTGATACAAGTGATAGGAGTTTATATTAATTAAACCCTTCTTACTAACAGGCATTTGTTGAGTAGTCATATTCATTAACTTGTTGGGGGGGATTGGCTTATTCTTGGGCTGGGTTATTCTTAGACTTAGTGAGCAATCAAATTTACAATCACAACACAATCTTCCCGTTGATCATCTATTTGCTAGAGCGCGGCACCAGTAATATCTCCATATGTCCTATCTCATGCCAGTAGAGCCAGGGGCATCGGCTTGCTACAGGAACATAAAGAACCTCAAACCATTATATTAGGTCATGGGAATGACCTAATATAATTGTTACTGGAATTTGGCATATCAAATACAACACGAGAAGCTTGCCAGGCTTGCCGAGAAGGAGGCAAACTCTTTTAAACACCTCCAAATAAAACATTTATTGATAAGCTGCATGGCCCGGCCTGTGATGAGCTGGTCTGCTGGGTGGAGTTCTGACAAGAGGAAAGTCCAAATGTGGAAAATGGCGGTGCCCGTGGAGTGAGGGGGGGGTGGTCTGGCTTGTTGTGAGGCTCTGCCGAGGTGGTGGGCCATGGCTAGAACCCGCCATGCCTCCCAACTGCCTCATGAACGTCTGTGCACAGGGAGAGCAAGGGAACAGCTCTGCCCCATGTCTGAGAGTCTCTGGACCAGCATACCTGGGCCGGATTGAGAAAAAAGCTGCTGTAGGGTGGGTGTCGATGATCCGGGCTGTGATCATGTAATCAAATTAATATTAGACATATTAGCTGGATAAAGAACAAATTTACATGTGTGTGATCTTTGTAGATATAAATTCTAAAGTAAATGGGGAATAAAAACAAAGGAATTTATCCTGAGCTAAGGAACTATAGAAAGAGCTGGGCTTCAAGGAGAGAGAAGGGAAGGCGCATATGATTAAAAAATCAAAGACCATCCTTTGCAATTGCATGTTTCCCCCTGTGATATAGATAATTCTTTCCAATAGGATCTTTTACTAGAGGTTACCGTGACATTGGATAATACCTCTGATTCAATAATTATGAAGATTATAATTATTACACTATGTATTCTTTTTTTTAAAATTTTTTTTATTATACCACCGTGAAACATACAATTACAAAGGTGTTCATAATTGGTTCTTGGTAATACAGTATTCCAGCACCCATCCCTCCACCAGTGCCCCATTTCCACCACCAATGTACCCCTCCCCTCCCGTCCCCCACCCGCCTTAATAGCAGGTACCCCAGTTTCCTCTCTTTCTCTCTCTATCTCTCTCTCTGTCTCTGCATCTCTCTCCCTCTTATTTTACACATTGTGGCTAGCCCTGCAGATATTTAGAGTTTATCACTTAAGTCTCTTTGTGTATATTCAGTGGTGAGTTTTAATCTGCCATTACCATTTCCCATATTTATTAAAACACTGGTATCTATATCCTATTAATGAATGCAGTCATTCTATATCTGTCCTTTTCCTTCTGACTAATTTCACTCAGCATGATAGACTCCATGTCCATCCATTTGCAGGTAAATTTCATAATTTCATCCTTTCTGACAGCCGCATAGTATTCCATAGTGTAGATGAACCACAGTTTCTTTAGCCAGTCCTCTGTTCTCGGGCATTTAGGTTGTTTCCAGATTCTAGCTATAGTGAATAGCGCAGAGATGAATAAAGAAGTACAGATAGTGTTTCTGCTATGTGTTTTTCGGTCTCTAGCGTATATTCCCAGGAGTGCTATTGCTGGATCAAATGGGAGCTCAATATCTAGCTTTCGGAGGAATGCCCATATTGTTTTCCAAAAGGGCTGGACCAGTCAGCACTCCCGCCAGCAGTGGATGAGAGTCCCTTTTTCCCCACATCCACGCCAGTACCGGTTGTTCTTGCTGTTTTGGATGTGTGCCAGTCTCTGTGGGGTGAGATGGTACCTCATTGTTGTTTTGATTTGCATCTCCCTGATGATTAAAGATGAAGAGCACTTTTTCATATGCCTTTTGGCCATTCAATTTCTTCTTTTTGGAAGCTTCTGTTTATTTCTTCTCCCCCATTTTTTGATGGGGTTGGCTGTTTTCTTCTTGTGGAGTGCTACCAGTGCCTGATATATCCTGGATATTAACCCCTTGTCAGATGGGTATTGGGTGAATATCCTTTCCCACTCTGTGGATTGTCTCTGTATCTTGGTCACCGTTTCTTTTGAGGTGTAGAAGCTTTTCAATTTTATATAATCCCATTTGTTTATCATTGCTTCCATTTGCTTGGTCAGTGGTGTGTCGTCTTTAAAGATACTTTTCGTTTCGATGTCATAGAGTGTTTCTCCTATGTTTTCTTCGATGTACCTTATAGATTCATGTCTGATGTTGAGATCTAGAATCCATTTTGATCTGACTTTTGTGCATGGCGTTAGAAGGAGGTCTAAGTTCATTTTTTACATGTAGCTGCCCAGTTTTCCCAGCACCATTTGTTGAAGAGGCTTTCTTTGCTCCACTTAATATTTTTTGCTCCTTTATCGAAGATTAAGTGGTTGTATATTTGTGAGTGCGTTTCAGGATACTCAGTTCTATTCCATAGGTCTACGGGTCTGTCTCTATACCAATACCACACTGTCTTAATTACAACTGCTCTGTAGTAGAGCTTGAGGTTGGGGAAAGTGATACCTCCCATCTTCTTTTTCCCAAGGATTGCTTTAGCTATTTGTGGGGTTTTATTATTCCATACAAATTTCAGGGAGTGTTTGTTCAATTTCTTTGAAGAACATCATGGGCATCTTTATAGGGACCGCATTGAATCTGTATAAAGCTCTAGGGAGTATTACCATTTTGATAATGTTAATCCTTCCAATCCATGAGCAGGGAATGTGTCTCCATTTCCTCAGGTCTTCTTTTATTTCCTGAAGTAACGTTTTGTAGTTTTCTTTGTAGAGATCCTTTACATTCTTTGTCAAACTGATTCCTAGGTATTTGATTTTCTGCGGTGCAATTGTGAATGGGATAGTTTCTTTAATGTCCTTTTTCTTCTCTTTCGCTGTTTGCATATAGGAAGGCCATTGACTTTTGGGTATTGATTTTGTACCCTGCTACTCTACTATAAGAATGTGTTATTTCTAGGAGCCTCTTGGTAGAGAGTTTTGTGTTTTCCAGGTATAATATCATGTCATCTGCAAATAGTGATAACTTGGCTTCTTCCCTTCCTATCTGGATGCCCTTAATGTTTTTTTCTTTCCTGATTGCTATGGCAAGTACTTCCAGTACTATATTGAATAAAAGTGGTGAGAGTGGGCAGCCTTGTCTTGTCCCTGATCTTAAGGGGAAGGCTTTCAGTTTTTCCCCCATTGGGAATGATGCTCGCTGTGGGCTTGTAGTAGATGGCCTGGATTATCTTGAGGAAGGTTCCTTCAATCCCCATTTTACGGAGAGCTTTCATCATGAACAGGTGTTGAATCTTGTCAAATGCCTTCTCTGCATCTATTGATATGATCATATGGTTTTTATTTTTCTTTTTGTTGATATGATGTATTATGTTGATTGACTTGCGGATGTTGAACCATTCTTGCATTCCCGGGATGAATCCCACTTGGTCATGGTGTACAATCTTTTTGATGACTCTTTGGATTCTATTTGCTAGTATTTTGTTGAAGATCTTAGCACCTGTATTCATCAGGGAGATTGGTCTGTAGTTTTCCTTTTTGTGACATCTTTGTCTGCTTTGGGTATCAGGGTGATATGTGCCTCGTAAAAAGCTATTTGGGAGTATTTCTGTTTCTTCAATTTGCCGGAAGAGCTTAAAAAGAATTGAGAGTAGGTCCTCTTTAAAGGTTTTGTAGAATTCACTGGTGAATCCATCTGGGCCTGGGCTTTTGTGTTTGGGGGAGACTTTTGATTACTGATTCTATTTCCTCGATGGAGATAGGTTTGTTGAGGTATTCCAAATCTTCTTGTTGCAGACTTGGGAAGCTATAGGAATTCAGGAATTTGTCCATTTCAGCTAGGTTCTCTTGTTTCGTGGCATACAGGCTCTCATAGTAATCTCTGATGATCTTTTGAATTTCTGTGTTTTCAGTTGTGATGTCTCCGTTTTCATTTCTGATTCTATTTATTTGGGTTCTCTCTTTTTCCTTTTCTTACAAGTCTTGCAAGTGGTTTGTCAATCTTGTTTATTTTTTCAAAGAACCAGCTTTTTGGTTTCATTGATCTTCTGGATTGTTTTGTGAAATTCCATCTCATTGATTTCTGCTCTAAGTTTTATTATTTCTTTCTTTCTTCTTGGGTTGGGCTCCTTTTGTTGATCACTCTCTAAGATCTTAAGTTGTGAAGTCAGACTGTTTATGATGGCCTTTTCTTCTTTTTCTGACGAATGCCTGAAGAGCTATGAACTTGCCTCTTAACACTGCTTTTGCTGTATCCCACAAGTTCTGGTAATTCATGTCTTCAGTCTCATTTGTTTCAAGGAATCTTTGGATTTCCTCTTTGATTTCTTTATGACTTGCTTGTTGTTCAGCAGTGAGCTATTTAGTTTCCAGGTTTGGTATTGGTCTCCGTTTTTGTGTACAATTAACTTCTATTTTCAGTGCATCATGGTCTGAAAAAATAGTTGGCACAATTTCTATCTTCTTGATTTTATGGAGGTATGATTTATGGTTCAGCATGTGATCTATTTTTGAGTATGTTCCATGTGCACTGGAGAAGAAAGTGTATTCAGCTTTTTGGGGATGAAATGTCCTGTATATGTCTACCAGCCCTCTTTCTTCCATCTACTCTTTTAGGGTCAGTATTTCCTTGGTAAGTTTCAATCTTGTTGATCTATCGAGGGTTGATAGAGCAGTGTTGAAGTCTCCAACTACAATTGTGTTGCTGTCAATGTCTTCTTTGAAGTCTATTAGTAGTTGTTTTAGGTATTTTGCTGGCCCCCTCGTTGGGTGCATATATGTTTAATAGCGTGATTTCTTCCTGATATATGCATCCCTTGACTATTAAGAAGTGACCTTCACTGTCCCTTCTGACCTTCTTCAGCCTGAAGTCTATGTTGTCAGATACCAGTATGGCTACCCCAGCCTTTTTGGATGGGTTGTTTGAGTGAAGGATTGTTTTCCAGCCTTTTATTTTGAGCCTGTCTTTGCTCCGATTGTTCAGGTGTGTTTCTTGCAGGCAGCAGAATGTCGGATTCAATTTTTTGATCCATTTTGCCACTCTCTGTCTCTTAACTTGTGCATTTAGACCGTTGACATTGAGAGATATTATTTATTACACTATGTA